>JABUQX010115172.1:0-10000 GCA_015478945.1 Trachelipus rathkii
GAAGATATATTTATACGTATATTAAGTATGACAATTATATATATAGTATATTATATATATATATATATAATAGTATAATAATATATATATTATATATATATATATATATATATATATATATATATATATATATATATATATATAAACTAAAAATTAAAATAAGTTAAAATTAAAATTAATTTAAAAAAAAACTCGATGTATATAAACTAAAAATTAAAATAAGTTAAAATTAAAATTAATTTTAAAAAAATTGAAAAGTTTTCCTGAAATTCCAATTTTAAAACAAATTCCTAATTTTTTGGCTATAAATGGAAACATTAAGGAAATTGAGTTACATAATAAAAGAAAAGTAGCTAGTGTACGTTTTTATATTGGTATTTATAAAACTTCAATGAGGTTCGTCTATCCACTAGTCCTTGGTTTTCGGATCCACCTTAGTAGTAGGGAGGGGATTCCGGAGCACGAAAGTGACCGCGACCTTTTTGACCTTTTTTTGACCGCGACCTTTTTGAGAACCCAAATTTTTTGAGAACCCAAATTTTTTGAGAACCCCAATTTTTTGAGAACCCCTATTTTTTGAGAACCCCAATTTTTTGAGAACCCCAATTTTTTGAGAACCCGGATTTTTTGAGAACCCAAATTTTTTGAGAACCCAAATTTTTTGAGAACCCTAATTTTTTGAGAACCCAAAATTTTTTGAGAACCCAAATTTTATGGGAACCCAAATTTTTTGAGAACCCAAATTTTTTGAGAACCCAAATTTTTTGAGAACCCAAATTTTTTGAGAACCCCAATTTTTTGCGAACCCCTATTTTTTGAGAACCCAAATTTTTTGAGAACCCAAATTTTTTGAGAACCCTAATTTTTTGAGAACCCTAATTTTTTGAGAACCCAAATTTTTTGAGAACGCAATTTTTTTGCGAACCCTATTTTTTGAGAACCTTAAATTTTTTTGAAACCCAAATTTTTTGAGAACCCAAATATTTTTTGAGAACCCTAATTTTTTGAGAACCCTAATTTTTTGAGAACCCTAATTTTTTTCGGCAACCCCAATTTTTACGGCAACCCTGATTTTTGGCAACCCTTCGAAGAAGGGTTGCGCCAAACGGTTGCGTAAGCAACCGTTGTACGTATTACCCCCCTATTTTACGCCCCCTAATTTTTTCGACCGTGGGCCATTTTTGCCCACGGTAATTTTTGGCTAAACTTTAGGGGCTTAGCCCTTTTTGATGTCGTTACCTTGTTTGACCATGATATTTCGACCAACCCTTTGATCTTCCATGGGTCATTTTTTGCCCACGTAATACGTCGTCGTACTCGTGGGTCATATTTTGCCCACGGAAAATTTTCGACATCCTTTGGTCTTCCATCGGGTCATTTTTCCGCACGGTAATTTCGACACCAACCTTTGGTCTTCATGGGTCATTTTTTGCCCACGTATTTTCAACCAACCCTTTGGTATTCCATGGGTCAATTTTGGCCCACGGTAATTTTTGATCTTCCTTTTAGTGGCTTAGCCCTATTTTTTTTTTTGTGTCTTTACCTTGTTTGACCATGATATTTCGACCTTAACCTTACCATATACCATGGTCATTTTTGGCCCACGGTATTTTTGGCTTCCTTTAGGGCTTAGCCCTATTTTTTGACGTCTTTTACCTTGTTTTGCCGCATGATTTTCGTCCTTAACCTTGCATATACCATGGGTCTTTTGACCCACGCTAACTTGATGGTTTGATGGTTCCCAATCACCGCAAGGAGAATCTAGTGATGTTCTATTAGTGTTTCTATGAGTATTAGATTGAGTGCCAGGTGAGTGGCCAGGTGAGTGCCGAAGTAGTGCAGATGAGTGCCCAATGAGTGCAAGTGAGTGCCAATGAGTGCCAATTGAGTGCCACATAGTGCCAAGTGAGTGCCCCATAGTGCCAACTGAGTG
The DNA here is from genome assembly GCA_015478945.1 of Trachelipus rathkii. NCBI lineage: Eukaryota > Metazoa > Arthropoda > Malacostraca > Isopoda > Trachelipodidae > Trachelipus > Trachelipus rathkii. The sequence continues at coordinate 1,934 of JABUQX010115172.1, forward strand.
CCACTTTTTTAAAGCCTTTTCTAGCCTCCCCTGACCCCGAATGCGCCTAATATGGGTGTCTACCCCTAGGTAATAAGGTATGAGGATGCCGATTGTGTATATTACAACCTGCTAGGATGCTTCTACTATGAGTTAGTCTTTTTCTACCACTTATAGCCAATATGACACTTATAAGCGCTTACACTCTCCATAGACACTTACGATAAAGCCAAATACCACTTCACAACTCACAGCCCACAACGCAGATGCACTTAACTTACACTCACACACTCGAATTATTTTGATGCCTCAACATTAATGCCTCACATTGTGTCTCGAGCATAAATGCCTCAGCTAATTGATGCCCAAACTTGATGCTCCATCATAAAGTGCCTCAGCATTGATGCCTCAACTTTTGAAGGTTCATCTTTGATGACGTCATCTTTGATGCGCATCTTTGAGACCATCTATATTGATGATTCATCTGTTTGGTGAAAATCACTTTGATGCTCATCTCCCCCGCACATCGTAAATCAGAGTTAATATTTAATGTTCTAACACTATGTTTAACTACACAATGATACCGTGACGCAGCATGATCTTCTCCGCTGAAGTCCCACGAACCCGCACCCGCAGGTGCGACCCGCCGCGTTCCCGCCGCCGCGTGCGCCCCGCAGGCGCAATTTTTCCGCGTGCCCCGCCCGCCGCCGTTTGCGCCCGCAGGCCGCAATATTTCGCGTACCCGCCCGCCCGCGTCGCCGCAGGACAATATTCCGCGAAGAATGAAAAGTATATATAGTAATATATATATATATATAATATATATATATATATATATATATATATATTATATATATATTATATATATATATATATATATATATATATATATATATATATATATTAATTTTAATTTCATACTTAAACATTTCAAAAATTTTTTTTAAATATACTATGAGTCATTCCATTTTTATTTCATACTTAAACATTTTATTAAAAAAATTTTCGTGAACATAAAATGTACCTCGTTACAGACCTATTAATTTTAACACATATATATTTATTAAATTATTTTTACTAATACTTTTTACTTAATACTTCTTTAATTTAATAATTTTTAAAATTGTATGTAAGAAGAAAAACCAAGAGTGTCTGATATATAATCATTTTATTTTACTACAATTGTACGAAATTTTATTAAAAACATATACTTTACAGACCTTAAAGCAGTAAATCAGTAAATCAATAGAGGTGTTACCTAACACCTAGGGGGGGATTAGTATGCTTTTGTTTTACTGTTTTACTGCTTTAACTCTTGTTTTACTGCTTTAACTTTCTGCTTTACTGCTTTAACTTTCTGCTTTACTGCTTTAACCTCATATGGTTTTACTGCTTTAACATATATTTATTTATTAACATTACTACCTTAAAGCAGTAAATCAGTAAATCAATAGAAGGTCGTGACCTAGCAACATAGGGATTAGTATGGCTTTTGTTTTTACTGCTTTACTGCTTTTAACATTACTTGCTTTACTGCTTAACCTTTCTGCTTTAGTGCTTTATTAACTTTCTGCTTTAAACTCTGTTTTAACTTTCTGCTTTACTGTTTTAAACTCATATTTTATTAACATTACATACTAAAGCATTAAATCAGTAAATCAATAGAGGTGTTACCTAACACCTAGGGGATTAGTATGCTTTTGTTTTACTGTTTTACTGCTTTAACTCATGTTTTACTGCTTTAACTCATGTTTTACTGCTTTAACTTTCTGCTTTACTGCTTTAACTCATATGTTTTACTGCTTTAACTCATATATTTATTAACATTATGTTTTTTATTTTGTTTTAATACTTTTTATTTATTTTATTATTATTTTTATTTATTTTTATTATTATTTTTATTATTCTTTTTATTTTATTTTTATTATTTTACTTTTATTATTTTACTTTTATTATTTTATTATTATACTTTAGTGGGTTATTTACTTCATGCTATTGTTATTATTATTTGAACACAACATTCCACTATGACACTATACACACATTCACTATGACACTTTACACACATTCACTATGACACTTAGCATTTACTCATAGACACTTACATTTACACTTTTACACACAACACACACAGACACACCCACACACACACACACACACAACCACACACACATACACATGACGCTTATACACACATTCACTATGGACACTTACATTGTACCCATAGATACTTAACATTTACCTTATCACACACACACAGATTTACTCCACACGCAGAATTCCCAGAGCTTCATACAGATTTACTTACACTCACATCCAGATTTACTTACACCACGCATATTTACTTACACATATAACGTATAATTTATTAAAACATTTTAATGTTTTAATTAAACACGTACATTTATATTACATCATTCAAATATAACTAAATTATTTCAAAGTTTTCTTAAAACTTCTATAATAAATCATCATTATCTTTGAACAAAGAAATTATTATTAACTGTTAAGACTTTTTGTTTATAAATTTTAATAACTATCAAGTTTTTAAAATAACTTTTACTAAAATTTTATGAATTTTATTAAGAAACATATATTTTTACATACCTTAAGCAATAAAAATCAGTAAATCATAAGGTCAGCCCCTAGCACCCTCTACACACCAAGCTATGCAGCGTTAATGTTCTATTGATTACGTGCTTTACATATCTTTAGCAGCATGTAAATAATTCTCTCTGCTAACATAACATTTTATTTTATTAAAATCTTTTAAAGTTCTTATTTAAAAATAACAATTATTCAAATTTACATTTATATTATTCGCTCGATGTTACCTAAAAATATTTCATAGTTTTTTTAAATAATTCGGATTTTTCTTTATTATTATATTATTATCTATGTACATTGACTGACAATTCATCACGAGAAAACACAACAACCGCACTCCTTACAGATACGAAAACTGACCTCTCTCTCTGTAAAATGTGTTGAAATAACTACTTCAGGTAAAATTTAGGATAATCCTTTTTGTATCCCGGGGCGATTTAGACCTAATTCCAGGTCAAAATATAATTTTCAACACTGACCTTTTGTCTGTAAAATGTGGTGCAGATAATTCTACGTTAGTGCCTAATTTAGTCTTACATTTAGATAAGCCTTTTTTGTAATCCCAGGCTGATTTTAAGCCTAATACCAGGTCAAAAGGTAATTTCCGTATAGACAAGAATCGAGAATCAATGGTATTATTATTTTATAAATATATTTCAAAAACATGCTGTATCGGTAAGATCCTTAAGCAGGTAAGAGGAAATGTTTTACCTTCTGTAGGTGCCGGAGTAATCCTTATCTCTATAAGACCTCGTATGTGATTGGTCGAGAATTATTTTTATCGCTTTTTGGTTTTACGGTATGTAAAAACATGTTTTTTTTCATATCCTGAACACTTATCTCTGATTGGATGGAAAATTATATTGGAGGATGCGTGTTTTAGACCCAACCTCATTTTAAAATCATACTCGTTTGGGCTGTTAAGCGGTGCACATCTCTGGTTTGTAATAAAAGTGCTCTATTTTCACTAAGTGTATATCATGATTCACCTTAACAAGTATACCTCAATACAAGACATTATCCAGTGGGAAATCAAGATCCCAGGAAGTAAGGTTTCATTCTTATATAAAAGAAGAAAACCAGATGGATTTGAATTTTTCAAGTGTGCTACCCAATCACCCTGTTATAATACCAAGCGTATTTTCATGAGTCCAGATGATTACTTTGTAATATGTAATCACAGCTGATAGTGGCTTCAGAATACTTTAAACGCAGTTCAGCTTTAAATGACAAACAGTTATTAGCCTGTGCGAAGAAACCAGCGATAAGCAACTTACTCTAGATTTTATAAACAAGTTCAAAACCATAATCAGTTTGGAAAGTTAAGATTATGGAGAGAAATAATGAAACAAGCAGTAATTTGACCTACATCGATTTGGATCCTACATTTCAGGCCTAGGCGCAGATGACGAATATAATGTTAGAGGTAACCGTAAGCGAATGTTATACAAATGAGAAGACATTTATGTTATCTAATGTCGTAACGAATCTCATTACATGTTCAAACCAAGAATACTACGCATATTAAGAAAACTAAATGATGATCCTACGCACATCAATCCGATCGTCTAAAGTTCTAATAGACGTACAGAAATTCATTTTTCTATTTAGAAAACAATGGCAAGAATGTATTTATGCACGTGACCCCGAATGTAAATATACTATGATTCTGAGCGGGAACTTTTTACGTTGTTAACCTGAAAGGTATTACTGAACACGAAACGTAAGGTCATCGATAAATGATAATAAAATGACTGGCATATTTGCAAAGATTTAGAGAATTTTAATATAAAATAATCATAAACATTATGTGTAAAATGTATGTGGAAGTGTTATAAATAATAATATTCCTGTATTATATTTAATGTGAACCTTATATATAAAATCATTGTAAATATATTTAACACTTTGAATATTATTTAATTTCAGCTTATATATATATATATATATATATATTATAGTATATATTATATATATATATATATATTAATATTATATTTATATATATATATATATTAATATATATATATATATATATAATATAAATTAAATGGTAAGATAATGATCCATTAAAATTCTAATTATATTAAAGTTTTTTTTATACTTATTTTTTTTTTTTTCTTAAAAAAATATTTACATGTATGTTAAGAGTTTAAAAAAAAAAAATCCATGTTCAGGATATGAAAAAAATGTTTTTACATACGTAAACCAAAAAAGCGATAAAATAATTCTCGACCCATCACATACGAGGTCATATAGAGATAAGGATTACTCCGTCCACTCACAAGGAAGGTAAACATTTCCTTCTTACCTGCTTAAAGGATCTTACCGCTCCAGCATGTGTCTCTTAATTTTTATTTATAAGAATAATTAAAAAAATTGATTCTCGATTCTTGTCTATACTGGAATTACCTTTTTGACCTGGTATTAGAGGCTAAAATCAGCCTGGGATACAAAAAGGCTTATCCTAAATTTAAGACTAAATTTAAGGCCTAACGTAGTTATTGCACCACAGTTTACAGAAAAAAGGTCAGTTTAAAATATATTTTGACCTGGAATTAGGTCTAAATCGCCCGGGATACAAAAGGATTATCCTAATTTTAGGCCTGAAGTAGTTATTTCAACACATTTTATTACAGAGAGAGGTCAATTTCGTATCTGTAAGGAGTGCGGGTTGTTGTGTTTTCTCGTGAAGGATTGTTCAATGTACATAGATAAATAATAATAATAATAAGAAATCCGAATTATTTAAAAACTTTGGAAATATTTTTAGTTAACAATGAGCGAATAATATAAATCTAAGTGAATAATTGTTATTTTTAAATAAGAAATTAGAAATGATTTTAATAAAATAATGTTATGTTAGCAAGAAGAACTTATTTTGTTATTATATACTTATTACATGGCTAAAGATGAAGTAAAGCAGTAAGTCAAGAGAAACATAACGCTGCATAGCTTGGTGTAGAGGGTGCTAGGGGCTGACCTACTGGTTTTACTGATTTATTGCTTTAAGGTATTTAAAATATATGTTTTAATAAAATTTCATAAAATTTTAGTAAAAGTTATTTTAAAACTTGATAGTTATAGAATTTATAAACAAAAAGTATTAACAGTTAAATAATAAGTTTCTTTGTTCAACAGAATAATGATTGATTTATTTATAGATTTTAAGAAACTTTGAATAATTTTGAAGTTATATTTTGAATGAGTAATATAAATGTGCGTGTTTAATTAAAACATAAATGTTTTAATAAAGTTTACGTTATAATGTGTAATGTAATATGCGTGTGTAACGTAAGTCTGTGTGTGAGGTAGTAAATCGTGTGGAGTGTAAGTAAATCTGCGTGTGTAAGTAATTCTGTGTGTGTATAAGTGTAAATGTAAGTATCTATGGGTAAATGTATTTGTTGTTCATAGTGAATGTGTGTAATATAGTGTCATATGTGAATTGTGTGTGTGTGTGTGTGGTGTGTTGTGTGTGTGTGTGTTACCTGCGGTGTGTTAATATAAGTGGTAAATGTAAGTGTCATTGGGTAAATGTAAGTTGACATAGTGAACTTGTGTAATAAGTGTCATAGTGAATGTGTGTATAAGGTGTATAATGAATGTGTGTTCTAAATAATAATAACAATGAGGCATGAAGTAAATAACACTAAGTATAATAATAAAAATAAAAATAAAATAATAAAAAATAATTAAAAATAATAAAATAATAATAAAAATAATAAAATCATGAGAACTTTTACAAACGAAATAATATAAAAATAGACTTAAATGAAAAATATTAAACAAAATAAGAACTATAATGTTATAAAGCAGAAAGTTAAAACAGTAAGCAGAAAGTTAAAGCAATAAATCAGTAAAGTAATAAAGCAGTAAACACAATGTTAACGCAATAAAACAGATAGTTGAAAGCAGTAGTGCAATAAAACAAAAAGCATACTAATCCCTTGGTGCTATGTTTGATTTACTTGATTTACTGATTTACTGCTTTAAGGTATGTAATGTTAATAAATATATGAGTTAAAACAGTAAAGCAGAAAGTTAAAACAGTAAAGCAGAAAGTTAAAGCAGTAAAGCAGAAAGTTAAAGCAGTAAAGCAGAAAGTTAAAGCAGTAAAGCAGTAAAACAAAAGCATACTAATCCCCCCTAGGTGTTAGGTAACACCTCTATTGATTTACTGATTTACTGCTTTAAGGTATGTAATGTTAATAAATATATGAGTTAAAGCAGTAAAACATATGAGTTAAAGCAGTAAAACATGAGTTAAAGCAGTAAAGCAGAAAGTTAAAGCAGTAAAACAAGAGTTAAAGCAGTAAACAGTAAAACAAAAGCATACTAATCCCTTAGGTGTTAGGTAACACCTCTATTGATTTACTGATTTACTGCTTTAAGGTATGTAATGTTAATGTTTTTAATAAAATTTCGTACAATTGTAGTAAAATAAAATGATTATATATCAGACACTCTGGATTTTTTTCTTCTTACATACAATTTTTAAAAATTTATAAATTAAAAAGTATTAAGTAAAAAGTATTAAGTAAAAATAATGTTAATAAATATATGTGTTAAATAATAGGTCTGTAACGAGTTACAGTTTTATGTTCACGAAAATGTTTTTAATAAAAATGTTTAAGTATGAAATAAAAAATGATGACTCATAGTATATATAAAAAAAAATCTTTGAAATGTTTATTTATGAAAAAAAAATGAATGACCTCACAATATTATATATATAATATATATATATATATATATATATATATATATTATATATATATATATATATATATAATATATAATATATAATATATATATATATATATATATATATATATATATATATATATATTTTTCATTCGCGCGGGAATATTGCGCCTGCGGGCGCCCGCGGCGGGCGGGTACGCGGAAATATTGCGCCTGCGGGCGCACGCGGCGGGCTGGAACGCGGTTGGTCGCACCTGCGGGTGCGCGGTTGACTGTCTTTGCGCTGAAGGTGCATGCTCGCACCTTATTGTGCGGGTTCGTGGGACTTCACGCGGAGAGATCATGCTGCGTCCAGGTGATCAGCTTATAACATAGGTTAGACATTAATATTAACTCTGTTCTACGATGTGGGTAGAGATGAGGCATCAAAGATGATTTCATCAAAGATGAAACATCAATATAGATGGTATCAAAAGATGGAACGGCATCAAAGATGAACGTCATCAAAGATGAACCTTCAAGTTGAGGCATCAATGCTGAGGCATTTATGATGGAGCCATCAAAGTTTGGGCATCAATGCTGAGGCCATTTATGCTGAGAATCAATGCTGAGGCATTAATGTTGAGGCATCAAAATATCGAGTGTGTGAGTGTAAACGTAAGGTGCATCTGCGTGTGGGTGTGAGTGTAAGTGTATATGGTTTTAATGTAAGTGTCTAGGAGAGTGGGTAACGCTTATAAGTGGTCAATAGTGTGTATAAGTTGTTTGAGAAAA
>JABUQX010115173.1:2500-17500 GCA_015478945.1 Trachelipus rathkii
TAATATACGAATTTGAGGTGTATACAGGAAAGTCATCTGAAAAACCTAAACTAGGAGTCACTGGTGATTTGGTAATGAGACTGTGCAGCAATCTACCTTATCACAAATACTACAAAGTGTTTTTTGATAATTACTTTACATCTTTACCCCTTTTGACTGAGCTACGAGAAAAGGGAATTTTGTCACTGGGAACTATAAGACCGAACAGAATGGTAGGAGCCCAGAAGTTGCTTATGTCAGAAAAAGAATTGAAGAATATCGGAAGAGGAGCGTACGATTATCGGGTGGATGCTTCATCATATATCCAAGTGATTAGGTGGCTTGACAACCGAGTAGTGCAGCTTGCTTCAACTTTTGCTGATGCTGAATTGGGAGACAAGGTGAAGCGGTGGTCTTCTAAGGATAGAGCATTTGTTCACATTGACTGTCCAAAGATGATACATGAATATAACAAGTTCATGGGCGGCGTTGATCTCAATGACATGATGCTCTCTCTCTCTATACAGTAGAATAAAATTTATATACTTTCGCTTATGTCTCTTCTATTTTATTTTATTTTAGTACCGTATTAGGATGTAAGATATAAAAAAGTCAAGTATCAACTTATATTATTTAGTGGAATTTGTACTTTGCCAATATTGAGTATAATTACAAGAATTCCCTAAACGCCAAAAATCACTATAATTACTTCAAATTCAAAAACCGTCCTATTTAGTCGTGCTTGAGAAATAAAAATATTAATCAAAATGTAAAGAGTTAGTAGGTAAATTGTAATTTTCACTTTCTCAACCTTTATCAATCTACTTCTATTCTCTTTATCTCTAACTCACCTATGCAATTTAACCTAATAAGTTAGTTAGTTATAATTTATAAGCCAAAAAAGGCCGAGTTATTTTAAAAAATAATAGAGCTAACTCAAGGCGCAAAAAAGTCTTTGAATAACCAACAAACCAATAAGACTTATGTAGTTACACCATTGTAATTAAATTTTCGTCAATTGTGTAATCTATATAGGTCTCAACGAACGGATTTGTTGCAAGTTCTTGATAACTCGTGCCTATCAATTGCAAAGTATATAATCTAGGCTCTCAGAAGCTTATAGCAGTTATCGATATTTTGTGTATTACTAGGTCAAATCATTTAAAATTAAGGTTTATTTTAATATAAGAAAATAATAGAGACGGTAAAAGCCACATGGGCCTATCGAGACTAGCCTATTGCTGTTTTTGTCCTAAGTTTAGTTAGTCTTAGTGTAATTAATTCAAAATTTGGTATGAGAGTTAGGTAAGCAATGCAAAATTGCCTAACCATTCCATTATAGTGATTTCCTAAAAAAATTCAAACTTAGGCCTAGTAGGCCTAGGTCATTTTCAAACTCAAAATTTGTTTTTTTTTGTGGTCTTCTAAACATTTTCAAAATTCAAATAAAATAATTGGCCTGGTGGTAGGCCATATCTTTTTTTTCCTCAAAAAATTCAATTCCAAAGGCATTATAGGCCTAGATCACTTTCAACATTTTCAAATTTTTATTCTTTTTAGGTCTAATAGACCTTTTCAAAAATTCAAATCAAATAATTTAGCCTGGTGATAGGCTATCTTTCATTATTTCATCTTTCTTCAAGGTTTCATTTGTCCTTGGGTCATTCTAGCCAAATTTCAGCGAAAATGTCTGACCCAGAGACACAAGCCTTTCTTGATAGAAGTTTGATAAAAAATCTAGCCTATAGTTCAAAGCCATTTCATCCCTCAATGGCACATAAGTAGATTATTTAATCTTAGTCAGATAGAGAATGGCCTACAGATATATATAAAGATAAAGATGCAGTTTATGTAAAAAGATCTTGTAGAAGAAGTAGAGTCCTTGTTAATATTAAACAAAAGGATACAAATATAATAAAAATTAATATAATGATAATGAAGTTGAATCCTCATTCCTGAGTTTTCATAATAAGGAGTTGTGTGTAGTCAGATTCAGTACCAATGCTCAATTAAATAAAAATTAAGTGAATTAAAATTTAAAGGGGATCAAAATTCAACCCCCAAAAAATACTTGCTCTCATTTCAGTGAATCTGTTCTTAGAGCTATAGATTATGGTTTTCTTTGAGGCAATGAAACTGATAAGTTTGCTTATAAAACTTTTATTTCGAAATTTAAGAGTTCCTTAGATTTACAGAAAAATTTAAGTGAATCCATTAAACTTCACTGCTTAAAAAATAAATTAAGAGGATATGCATACTCTTTGATTCAGAATCTTTCTATTAGTGATAATAATTATAATAAGGCTCTTGAACTTTTAGACAAAGAGTTTTTAGACGAAAAATTCATCATTGATGAAATTATTAAAAAAATAATAAACTTAAAACCAGTATTTGACCCAACGTATAATGCGACAAGGGTTTACTTAAATGATATCAGGACATTAATATATGAACTTGAGAGTTATAACCTCAAATATCTTGAGGAGGCTACTGGATTAGTAGTACTTAGCCACATAGTCTTATCAAAATTACCTAATGTGGTAGTAAAGGAAATTACTCGCAAGTTAAATACCAATTACCCTGATTTAAATCAAATTTTTAACAGCTACAATGAAGTTATCAAAAATATTGTTAAAACGTCAAATCATAATAAAGGTCAAAATTTCAATCCATCCCATAATACTTATTCAAAATTTAAAAATGTAAATACTTCAGATAAGCCTAATTTTAAATTTAAAAATAATGAAAATCAAAGGACGAATGAGTCCTTAAAATCTAATAGGCCTGATTCCAATTCTGCTTTGCAAAATTTCAAAACTCATACTAATGAAGTTAGTGGAAATGAAGCTTCTCATAGTATTGATTCTTCCACTTCTAAAATCAAAGGTTATTCAAAATCATGTAAGTTTTGTTCTTCCCAAGGTCATGTGATGACCAATTGCAATGTTTATCAAACCTATGATTTAAGAATTAAAAGATGTAATGAAATGAGTCTATGCAGTAATTGTTCAAGTACTAAACATACTGCAGATAAGTGTCCTGGACTTGAGGAGGCACTTCTTCTTAGTTGCCAAGTTTAATAAGAAGTCATACTACAGCTCTTTGTGTAAGCCAAATGGAAAAGTTCCACCCTCAAAAACAAATGTATTCTTAGTTTTAGTCAAAGCCCGAACAATTTTTATTTGTTGCCTCCAATTAACTATAAGGATTGTGGGTAAAGTTTCGGCTTCAAGTTCGATGGCCTAGTCCGACTGTGGCCCTCACAGAGGTCCTACCTTTCCAAAAGAGTGCTGGACAAATCTCATATATCTGTAGAGAATCATCAAAACACTCAATACGATATAAAAACCTATTTAGGTGTAGCACCCGCACTTTGAAAAGAACTGTTCTTGATGTAATATATGGACAGTCCTTGTTTCACCTTCCTCTTTTGGTTGTGAGGATCTTAAATTCAAGTTACGAAGATTAAGTTCGTAGATCAGGCTCTAATTAATTTGAGAAATAAATCTTTCAAATTAGCTGATTCTGGCTATAAAGAGTCTAATAACTCAATTTTCGATTTGGATGCCTTAATTGGCATTGATTTAATAGAGTATTTCCCTCAACTAGAATTGATTAAATGTATGAGTGGATCTGCTTTTAAGTTAGGAGAATGGTCCTATTATTCCATTTGGAAATATTACTAATTTTATATACAATAATCAAATAAGAGTTTCAAATCCACATCAATTGTTCAAAATCATAATCATATTCCAAATCAAAGTTCATTTTGCACGATAAATTACTTTGGTTAATGCAGTCTAATACCCTGTACATTCCTTATTTTAATCATTTAAGCCACATACTAAGTAATTCTGAGGTAGAGCAGGATTAGAAAACATTTTCAAATTAGAGTCCTTAGGGTATAGAAAGGTATGAATAATACATAAATCTGAAGATGAATTTGAAAACAGATTGAAAATTCAAAAGGTGGTAATAGGAGCTTCAAAGACGGAAAATATCCAATATAGGCCTAGATCTTCCATGGATTGAAGATAAACTTCTTTGTTGCCATCAAACTATAACATTGCTCTTGCAGTGCTTAATAGAGTTCATAAAAATTTAGAAAAGAAAAGATTTAGTTAAAGCCTATGATGATGTCTTTCTTTCAGCAACAATTAGCTGATGGTATTATTGAAGAGTTCAGTGTATCTCCCTCTGAGTATAAAAATTATATTTGGGTTCCTCACAGACCTGTTATCAAAACTGATGAACAAGTATCAACAAAGGTCAGGCCTGTGTTTAACTGTTCTCTTAAAACTAATTCTTTACCATCTCTAAATGAGGCAGCCTATACTGGACCAGATCTTTTGTCTTCCTTATTAGGACATTTATTCCGGTTGATCAAATCATTTTGCTATGTTATCGGATATGAAACAAGCCTTCCTTCAGATTGTTAAAATCTATCGAAGACCGCAATCGCTTTTGCTTTTTTTGGAAAAGTAATGGTCAATTAAAGGCTCATCCATTGTTTTTGGTTTCACATCCTCACCTTTCATCCTCAATTATATCATCAAGCATCATGCTCAGTCATATGAGGATGATGCATGTACTCGGATTCTATTAAATAATTTTTTTGTTGATAATTTAATTATTAGTGGCAATGATCTACAACATTTAAAAGAACTTTATTATGAATGCAACAAAAGAATGGAAGATGGTGGTTTCCATCTTAGAAGTTGGGACTCTAATAATGATCGATTAAGAACTGTTATGGAAGAAGAGGGAATCAGAAGATAAGATTCTTGGATATCTTTTTAATCCTCTTACAGATAAGTTAAAACTAGCAAAGTTTTCAGTAAATGCTGATGCAAATACCAAAAGATTGTTGTTATCTGCTGTGTCCAAGGTTTTTGATCCTTTAAATATCTTTTTACCCGTAACTTTAAGAGGTCGGTTATTAATTAGGAAATTATGGCAATTAGGTCTCAATTGGGATGAAAAGGTCCCTGCCGATGTTTTAGTTTCCTGGTCTTCTCTTTGTTCAGATTTAAATAAATTCATAATATTGAAATTGAAAGGTGTACTTTCTCACCTTCTCCCTCAAACTCTTTATTTGTATTTTGTGATGCTTCCAACATCTTGTTATGGTTTTGCAGTTTATAGTATAGGTCAAGGTTAAATTTAATATTCTCAAATATCTTAAATATCTAAATCTAGGGTTTTGCCCTCTTTAGAGTTGTTATCTGTGTTTTTTATTTTTTAAATGTATCAAATCAATATTATCAGAATTTTCTAATATTAAAGTTCAAAACCATAAAGGTGTTTGTAGATGCTCAAATTGTCCTTTCATGGCTCCTATCTGGAAGAGCAAAAAATAAAAAATATTTTGTTTTATAATAGGCTCAAAGAAATTTATCAATCAAAAATCAAGTTGAGCAAAGTACAACAGTAATCCATTTCTTATGCTCATCAATACTGCCTGAAAAACCCAGCAGAATCTGATTACCGAGGTGTTACACACCTCTACTTTTCTTTCAAAATTGCCATTATGGCTAAAGGGTCCTTTTGGATTCTTCTAGATCAATCTCAATGGCCTATTAGTAAACTTAAATGTTTGTCTGAGGCCAATAAGGAAAAGACTTTACAGTGTAACACATCTGTGGTTGTTTCTCAGTCTTTGTTACCATTTAAAGATTACTCAAGTGTGCATAGGCTTTATAAAGTAACTTCAAAAATATTCAAATTCATTAGCAGGAGTAAAGGGCTGGATGAAGATTGTGATCAGAAAGCCCAACTCTATTGGTTGAAGATAATGCAACAGCATTGTTTTTCTAAGGAGATATTATTTCTCCAAAATCCTAAAAGGGATGAAAATCCACTGCTGGTCAATCAACTTAACTTATTCATAGATGATAAAGGCCTAATCCGATCCAAGGGGAGAATTGCCAAGACACTTTTATATAATGATGATGTGATAAATCCAATTCTTCTTGGCAAGGATCATCATCTCACTAAATTAATAATAAGAGACTTTCATTCAAGATGTCAACACTTGGGTGTTCAAACCACTATCAATTTCATCAGAGCTCATGGCTTCTGGATTACCAAGGCCAGGCAGGCTGTAAAAAATGTTTTGTCAGACTGTATAGTATGCAAAAAATTTAACAGTATACCCTTTAAATATCCAAAAATGACTAATCTTCCTCATTATAGAGTTAATTTTGTGCGTCCTTTTGAGCATACTGGCGTGGACTTTACAGGGCATCTCGTTGTAAAGATTAATGATAAGGAATTTCAAAAAATGTATCTGTTAATTTTCACCTGCCTTAATATCAGAGCTATTCATGTTGATGTCCTTCCAGATATGTCCACTGAATCCTTTTTATTTTCATTCCAACGTTTCACAAATATATATGGCATACCGTCCAATTTGTACTCCGATATTGCCAGGAATTTCAAACAAGGTGGAAATATACTGTTAGAATCTTTGTCTTCAAATATGTTCTCCGAACATATGCGTATCAATAACATCAAACATTACAAGATTCCAGTCTATTCCAGTTGGGTGGGATTAGTTTTGGGAGAGATGATACGAACAGTTAAGGGATGTCTCTATAAAATGGTAAAGCAACTTTAACCTACTTTCAACTGTTAACAAGTATTATATCACCAATGTTATTAATTCAAGACCTTTAACATATAGGTCATCAGAAAATGATTTGGAAATTATTGCTCCAAATTCCTTTTTTGAAGCCTTATGGCAATTCAAACCTCATATTCAATGAAGTTTCCACCCCAATATGGAAAAAACTTCCTCCCTCACAACAAGACTTAGCCATAACTCTAACTGCTCAAGGAAGAGTTTTGGAGACTTTCAGGGAATTATGGTATGAATCTTACCTATTAAATTTGCGCCAGACAAGTAGAAATCTCTATCAGTCAGAGTGGACCAACAGAATTAAGGTTGGAGATATAGTTCTGATACACACACCTAATAAACCTAGACCCTTCTGGCTTTTGGGTAGAGTTCTGGAAGTCATTGTTGGTGATGACGATAAGATCAGGAGTGTGTTATTAAAAAGGGAGATGGACAAACCTGTCATTATTCCATTTGTCATCTCTACCCATTGGAGTTATCCATTAACCCATTCTGTCTCCAGTGGAGAAACTGATGCTGAAGCAAGCAGTATCTCATTCCAATTTAGATGGTCAAAAAACAATGAAAATACTTAGATCAAAGTTGATCAAACCAAATTTCAAATTCAGTTATTCTAAAGTAATAGTGATACTGCTATTGTAGATGTCAACCTTACTTCCCAGGTAATAATTCCCTCAACTTGACTCCTCAACAGATCAATTTCTCAGCTAATTCAAGTCAAAGAAAGACCTTCTTAGAAGGCTGCTGTCAAAGTGTCAAGAATTCCTTCCGCAGGAATTTATCTGATTGGTAAATAATTTAATTGTTTTAATTGCAATGGTTTTCATTGCAACTCTTCAGTGGGAGGATATAAAAACTATTATATACTTCCACATATATATCTCTTATTTTGCTTATTTTATTAGTTTATTTTAGGATATAATAACTATTATATACTTTCGCTTATGTCTCTTCTATTTTATTTTATTTTATTTTAGTACCGTATTAGGATGTAAGATATAAAAAAGTCATAAGTATCAACTTATATTATTTAGTGGAATTTGTACTTTGCCAATATTGAGTATAATTACAAGAATTCCCTAAACGCCAAAAATCACTATAATTACTTCAAATTCAAAAACCGTCCTATTTAGTCGTGCTTGAGAAATAAAAATATTTAATCAAAATGTAAAGAGTTAGTAGGTAAATTGTAATTTTCACTTTCTCAACCTTTATCAATCTACTTCTATTCTCTTTATCTCTAACTCACCTATGCAATTTAACCTAATAAGTTAGTTATAATTTAATAAAGCCAAAAAGGCCGAGTTATCTTAAAAACTAATAGAGCTACCTCAAGGACCAAAAAAGTCTTTGAATAACCAACAAACCCAAGGTAAGGATTATGTAGTTACACAATTGTATTTATATATTAATTTTTTTAGTCCTTTTAACATGAATATAACAAGTTCATGGGCGGCGTTGATCTCAATGACATGATGCTCTCTCTCTATAGAATAAAATTGCGAAGCAACAAATGGTACATGCCAATCATATATTACTGCATAAAAATTGCGCTTACAAATGGATGGCTATTATATCGAAGAGACCAGGGAATTAGTCATCCAGGGAAAAAAGACACAATGTCTTTGCTGATCTTACAATCTGAAGTTGCATCTGGATTGGTTCAAGCTGGAAAACTGCCCCCCTGCATGATTAGACATCGGGGACGTCCTTAATCTTCTTCACCTGCTCCGAAAAAAGCAAGAACGAGCGCAACAGTAGCTGTTCCAACAAAAGACATAAGACTTGATGCGTTAGGCCATTTCCCGAAATATGATGAAAAGCAGCATCAATGCAGATTATGCCCAAAGGGATACAGTCATACTCATTGTATCAAGTGCAAGGTTTACTTATGTTATACCAAAGATAGAAATTGCTTCCTTAACTTCCACACAATTTCTTAAAAGCATTTGTTGTCAAATTCAAGACATACTATTTTTATTAATTTTACTGCAGGAAATGCAAAAAGTATTTTTAATTTTTAACCCCAAAATTACTTCTCTAATGCCTAAATGTTGTTCAGAACAACGTTTCTAATTTAACATTGTAAACTAAAATATGAATTGAAAAACGGCACTCATACATAAATTCAAGTCCGATAAAGAGTGAACAATCTTGATTGTGTTACTTTCTTTTTCCAAAAAAAATTATTAATTCATGAGAGAAAGGGTTAATTAACTACGTTTGGTATATTCAATCACAGTATAAATATACTCCATGGTTCAATTGAATCGATTGGATAATGTCAAAAGAATAATTAATCGACAAGAAATAAATTATTTTTACGATAATATAAATATCGAAAATATCAAAAACAAACATATCGATAGTGTTTATCCCTAAAAAAAAACACGCCGAAATTAGTTCAAAATTTTTCTTTCGGAGCGGAGTTTATTCATATTTTTATTAAAATATGCAATTATAATATACGTTAATCGGTAAAAAAAACTTCAAAGAATTTGTTGATACCATTTTTGTAAATTATAAGTTTATAGTTTTAATGTAATAGTTACGTAAAGTTTATTCACCTCAGCTAAAGTATTACCACAAAGTATTCTTCCGCGCAGCCCGCCCGTTTATTAATTCCCGAAATCGAGATTTAACAACGGCGCGCCTGACTGTGACCGTTTACGTAACGCTAGATAGTGCGCCAAACAGGGCTCTGGAAACTATGCATGTGCGTCTGTGTGCCCGCCCGGGCTGCAGTCGGGCTTCTGGAAACTAAGCTAATATTTATGAATATAAATATATAAATATAAAGGACAAATACAAAAAATTTATATCTAAATATAAATTCAAAGAATAATATAAAAGAATAAACCGAATTATTAATCCCTCAGCAACAGAATATAAGTGCGGGAAATGTAACTGTAACATAGGCCGTAAAAGCGGACGGTATTGAAATGTGAACGCTGTACAGAATTAGACATTAAGACATTACACATTAAGAATATAGAATATAGGACAGTAAGAAGCCACTCATGGGCGCTGTCGAGACTGTGTCCAATCAACCGCACTAACCTAAAGCACATGCCACTTATGCAAATCCACAAGCACCCTAAGGGCTTGTACAAAATTACCTTGTAACATACAATCAACAACTAATTATGGACTTAGTCAAAATATAATGATATATATATTATAATTATTAATATATATATAATAATCTATATATAATATTAGTATATAATAATATATATATTTATACTATATATAATATATATAGATATATATTATAATATATATCATATATATAATATACCTTAATGATATATTCTATACAGGACTCCACATATTTTCTGAAAAATTTTCTAAGTTCAAAAAATTTCTAAGTCAGAAAAGTTAAGTTAAAGTTTTTATAAAGAAAATTCTTATTAGTGGCAAGCTTCTGGCAGAATTCCAGAAGCTTGCCACTAAAGAATTTTCTTAAAAAACTTTAAACTTAACTAACTTTTCTGAACTTAAGAAATTTTTTTGAACTTAAGAAATTCTCTTTTTCAGAAATATACCTACTTTTAACATCACTTTCCACTATATATATATATAATACCGTGTGTATATATATATAATATTAATAGAAATATATATATAATCAGAGGCGACTCCTGCACCCGTGCGCTCAGCACGAGTTGACATTATAGCAACGTATCTAATTTTATTATTGCTCAATAATTATTATCATAAAGTTACGTATAATATTATTTTCTTTTTTTTTTTGGCGACTTGCTAAATAGCAAACTAACATGAAAATTATTACATAATAAAATATAAAAGATTGCAAATTGAAACGAAAAAGGGTAGAATAGCCGCTATTAAATAACCGCTTTTAACCCATTAGAAAAATAGAAACTAATTGTGCCCAAAGCATAATTGCTCAGGATATCTTTATTTTGAATTTATAGTAAAGTAATATGTTTATAAATGTTGTGTTATAATTGATATATATTTAAATACATAAGTAAAGTAAATAATTTTTATAACTACTAACAATCATTTTTAATAAACTTTATTAAATAATAAGGAATATTTGCATAAATACTTAAAAACAATATTATAGAAAAAAGATACTTAAAGTTAATACGTAAATGGAACAATAGAAAATGGTTTTAGATATAAATGACAATTTTTTAATACGAGTACTTACAAGCATTTGTAGTATATATACTATATATATATTAGTATAAATAGTATATATTATATTATATTTATAATATATAAGATATATATATATATATATATTATAATATATATATATATAATAATATATATATTATTAATATTATTAATTATAAATATTAATATATTTATATATAGAGAGAGAGAGCACGAGTAGTAAAAAATTACTAATCACGTATATATTATATATAATATATATGTTATAATAGTTATATTAATATATATATATCATATGATATATATATAGTTAATATATATATTATCTATATATATATATATATATATATATATATATATAATATATATATATATATAATATATTATAAGGTTAAATTGTCAAAACCAGAGCCATCCACATGCCTTAATTAATCTAAGTTTCGGTCACTTGCAGTCTAAGCATTAATAACTACTAGTAAGCTAAAACCTTCCAATTTGAGACTTCGTCTAAATATATTTACAGAACCTTAACCCATCCATATACCTATCCACTCCTTTCTTTTCTTAAATGTTGCAATTGAGTCACACTCAACAACCTCCTGTGGGCAGAATCACTATTCAAAATTCTCATCTCAACCCTATTACTCTGAAACATCATGCATTTCACTATAATCAAGATAGCATGCTCTTCTAAAATTTTCTTTTAGAGCCCCTTGGTCCACAATCATATGTCCAATGCTCTAAACACTATGAAAAATTTATTAGTGGTCTCTGTATTAAATCAATAGATGTAAATATTTGTAGAAATTATACAATGTCCGGCGTGAGAAATCGCATTTCTATCAGAAAACATTCCTATACTCTTCCAAGCGCGTGCTCCTCATAGGCTCTTAGCGCCTCAAACCCAGAAATGCACACTTGTTGCCTATGCGTTGCAACTCGTGCTCTATCCATATGCTAAGTTTCTCTAAATTCACGGTGCCGGCAACACTCTCTCTCGCTGCACAATACTCTATTACTGGGAGTGTATCCATAGCTATGATATATTCAGATTACCCTATATAACTTCTTGCTCATTCAGTAAACAACATTGGTTGATTTGAGTTATGCCCAGCGAGTTATATAAGCTTATTTATTTCTAAGTTTCGGCAAACACTCGTGTAATTAGCTTCTCTTTCTCATAATATCTGAGAGCTTATATACCGGGTAATCCAAATCTTTTCATTGAGTCCACACCACTTCTCGAGAAGGCCAATCAAACCATATTATATCAATATTCTAATATTATTTAACAATCTTTTATTTGAAGGTAACCTATAGCGGTAGGATGTGGGGCAGGTGTGACTGTAATTATTTGATGGTTTGGAGGTGAAGAACCTATACAACTTTTACTATTAATATTCATTTGCCACTTATCTGCCCATCCAAGAAGTTTATCAAGATCCATTTGAATCTTTAAACCATCCTTCACTTATTCGCTTAGAATCTGTGTGTGACACTTTTGGTATCATCTTGGTGCTAATAGAAACCTTGCATTAAGTCCATAGTGGTACTAAATCATTTATATAATGCTATCATGAAGGTAAAATAATGTACCAACTCCAGACAATGATAACAGCTCACTGTGGGAATCACATAACTCCACACATTCACTATTTCCATAGAATGATTTTTAAATTGCCATTAATAGTGTATGTAACATACTGAGTTTTTTCTATATCCATGAGCACTCAACGACAATTATTTAAATCCAACCAATAAAATAATCCACAATTAATCCATCCTATACCAATTGCAAATAACTTCATCAACCCTATGTGGAGGATGAGAATCCTATAATCAAAAAGCTTTGAGTTTTATAAGTCTATAAAATATAGAACAATTATCAACTGATACTCCTCGGATGCAATTGCAGTCAGTACTAGAGTATACACATAAATATCTAAAAAAGGTTGTCTGACTGACACTACACTCTTCTGAAACCATGACATGAGTTCATGCATTATCCGTTGTTCTCATCTTCTAAAATATTTTTCTATAGTGCACCCTTTCATGTAAGCTTTTTCCAGAACCTATCTTACAATCACAGAGATGTTTAAGCGTCTCTAACTAGTCCCTTATATAATTTCCACAAATGCTTCCTTACTGAAATCCTTTACATATAATATATAGGCCTAGTGCTGTTTTCCAGTCATTCCTGGTACCCTTTCACCCAAATGTTATACGATCGCTCTAAAAATCATATAAGTCAACCATTTGCACAATGCTCTGGTACTCACCTTACTCTTTTCAGAATTCTACCATATATTATGTATAGCCTACCATACAGGGGGACATGTATTTTAGCTTTGTGATCAATATTCTACATAAAATGCTGTTGTAAAGTGTCTTTTACGCACCAAACTTCAAATTACTGTTTATGTCTCTAGTTGTTTTACATCCCTCCTATTGCAATACAAGACCTTATTTTATGTTATTCTCATCAAACTAATATCTAATCTTTCTCAGTAATACACTGAGTGAATTGCTAAATAAGCATTGAATAATATGTTATGACCTAACTTCCTTAATTCTTATGTAACTCTTCTAAGATACTTTCCCCCAATTTTATTTAAACCAAATTGTTCCTATTTTATCATTTTTAAATTTACTAAAGATAGAAAAAATCTTCTTCAGGTTGTTATTACAAATTCGCTTTTTTGCTAAAAAATTTTATGCACTACTTGCTTTCTCTTATTGACTCGGTTTGTAGAGTGTTCATCATCTATTTTTGCCTATAATATTTCTAACTCATCTTCCTATTAGATTTGACTCCTATTCTTCGAGATATATTTGTGAATAACATATACAGCTTATTCATTAATTTTCTCTATTCTCTGCTACTTCACGAAACAGGTTTTCTCTTCACACTCACCTGCTCGAATGAGCTAACTAAGGTTTTCATCTTTCTAAACATACACTAAGACTTGTAGATATATCTCATTAAAACATAGTGAGCTTAAAATGGTTTCATAGTAATCAAATAGCCTATTATAATGAGCTATATATATTGTTATTTAACAATTTTATTAATTTTATATTATTGTGTCTTAGTTTTAACTATCTTAACGCTAACTGAAATGAATGAAAAATATTTGTAAGTTAGAATTATCACTTGAATATGTTGGTGCTACATGCCACATGATACCTCAAATAATTAAAGTTTGTAAATTAGAATTATCATTCATATGTTATCTTCATATATTGTTAAGTATTATTATTTTTAATTTTATCAGGGATTTTAGGACAGTGAAGGTAGATGGTTAAAATTTATATATTCAAGGGACATTACTAAATACAAAAAAAAAAGGCCAATAAATTGTTTCTCAAATATACTTATATTATAATTATAATTTATATGGTATATATTTTTTTCTTGCATTTCAATATATTTTGTATAAGTTTAGTATTGGAACTCCTTCTTTTATATATATTTTTTTTATTTTATTTATTTTTTTATTTTTAATTTTTTTTTTATTTTTCTTGTTTTATTATAACAGTATATATATATATATATATATAACTACTAATTTATATAAAACTACTCTAATACTACTATAATCCTATATATACTATATTATATATACTATATTTAATATATATATACCTATATATAACTCATTATATATAATTAAGCAACCTAACCTAGACCTAACTTAACTTATATAAACTATATATATATATATATAATATATATATATATTATAATAATAATCACAAAGGTAGGCTATTTAACGCGTTAATATGGTTAATCCGTTAATTAACATTCGATTAAAATCTTTTCGTTAACGACTTTTTAAACGCTTTTCGTTTATATATTCGAAAAGCTAAAGTAACGACTATTAAACGACGTTAAAATTTTACCCCTAATCCGTTAACGCGTTACTTAATTACGAGTTTATAAATATTTTCCTTAATAAGATTCCTTTAATATAGTAATTAGATTTTCGGAACCTTTATAAGAGATACTTTTTTTTTACCAAATTTTCCTAACGCTCCTCTCAATGGCTCAAAATGTGTTTATATTACTCTAATTATCCAGTTAGTAATGTTTAACCACAGGGTTGGAAAAAACCCGAAGTTTTTTGAAGGGAACTGTGCTTATCGATGCTGACACACCTCTCGTTCAATCTATACTTCTCTATGTACTTAACACTACGCACTTTCCCTACAGTGTTTGGAAGCACGCA
>JABUQX010115173.1:27500-35000 GCA_015478945.1 Trachelipus rathkii
TGAGCAGGTTGCAGACATCGCAGAACAATTTGGCAGTGAATTGAGTTCCGCGATCCGATACAAGTCTTTTTATAACCCCGCAGAATGGAAATACTTCGCTTATCAAAACATGCAGAACGGTATCTACAGTAGCCTATTTCAAGGGATAAGCGAACGGATATTTGCTGAACCTATCGATGAACACCAATAGATAATTGTACCCCTTACTATATTGCATTTTTATCAGATCCACAGTCAAACTTTTCCGACACCTCCTTGTACCTCCCCATTCGGGGGAAATCCTCCTAGTATTCTTGTTTTTCTGGCAAATATTGCAACTTTTAATGTAATTTTTCACGCGGTTATGCATGAATTTGAAAACGAAATCTGCTCTCAAAACGGTCAATGCTCTTTTAACTCCCAGATGGTTCGTATTATGTATTCTTGCTATCACATCGTCTACCAAATTTTCTGGAATTATTATTCTTGCAACTCCTGTCGAAATGTCAACTGCCAAAGATAACTCTTTACCCTCGCAAATGAAATCCTTATAAATAGCCTTCAATCCAGAAGGCTCTCCCCCTTTCATTAAAGTTTTGATGTACAGATCGGTCTCCTGCTCGACTGCTATGTCCTGGAAATCTATACCCTCCTTGAACCTATCCATTATCTCTTTCAATCTCATTTTAGTATAAGTTATAAGGTTTACGAAGAAATCATCAAAATCGTTATTATTAAACCCCTCATCGGTATCCCCGCCGTAATTACGGTTATCATCATCATTATTATTATTATTATTATTATTATTATTATTATTATTATTATTATTATTATTACTATCATTATTATTATCACTATCAGTATCATTATTATTATTATTATTATTATTATTGGTGCATTCTCTGACAAATCAGGTGGTGAGTTGCACCCGACCCCCTCCGATTTTAATGAAATTTGGTATACAAACTCATTTTGGCACAAAACTCACTCCCCTAAAATATTAGGTTCCAATTTTGAGTAGGGGCTGCAAAACAGCCCCCCCAATTTTGGGGGGTTCCGCGATACTCACTTCTTTCAAAGACTGATAACTTTGGTTCTACTTAATGCAGAATCAAAATTCAAAATGCATTTTAAAGGGAATTAATAGATCTATAAAAAAGGCATGAATAAAAAAATCTGTACAAATTTTTTTAAACAAGTTTTATATAAATAAAAAAAAAAATTCCCCCCACCCCCCCTTTTGTTGATCAATTTTTAAAAACCCAGTATCCTACTTATAAACTGAGAATTTCTTTTAACATATACAAACATAAAAAGTCTGCTTATTTGATTGGATAAACCTGCTTTTTAGCCTAAAAAAAAAAGGGTTTCTATGTAAAAAATTAAATTTTTGAAATAATTATAATTTTATTACAATTAACCTTCAGTACAACTTTAAATTAGATATATATATATATATATAATATATATATATTATATATTATATATATATAGTAATATATATATAATATATATATAATATACTATATATTATAATATATATATATAATATATATATATATATTATATATATATATATTTCAGAAATTTTTTTTAGTATTCAATAACAGTAGTAAGAAGTTTTTTTACACTATGAGCAATAGAGGAAAGTCAGGATACCATGAGGTGTGCTGCAATCCTCTATTAAAACACAAAAAAGTTGTGACAAAGTCTTTGAGACCCATACAACAATGGATAGTAACCATGATGACTCAGCTGCACTTACAAATGACAGACCATATCTGTACAAACTGTGAAAATGAACTGCGGCTGTTGAAAAATAATGCTGAAGTTCCTACTGCTGAAGAAGACACGTCAAGTTCGTCAAGTAATGAATGTGTACTTAAACCAGATAACACAAATGCGCAGACACCACATAAGAAAGAACCAGAAGTTAGTCGAGCTTTCCTAAATGCAAGCCTACAGGAACTGGGAGTTTCTCCTATAAAATTTCGTAAGTAAAGTTCTATAGTTTTAGACTATTTACAATTTATTGCTTGAAAGAATAATGAACAATTTTAACTTGTGAATTTCACCATTTTCTCTACATAAGAGAATTATCTTTTGTACTAGTTTTTCAAAATTTGTCATGCTATTATTACTTATTTATTGCTATTATTAAGGTTATTACTTGGGAATCTGAAAGAACTATATGAAAAGTACAAGGAAAACTGTATTGATCTTATTGGATTTTCAACATTTGCTAAATTAAGGCCCAAATGGTGTGTTATGGCTGGTGCAAAGGGGACCCATAATGTATGTGTGTGTATACACCACCAAAATCCAAAATTAATGGTGTTTGCAATTGGTGTAAAGCATTTAACTTATAAAGATCTAATAAGAAAAACAGTGTGTCATGATGATGATGTAGGTTGCATGCTCAGATATTTCAGAAATTGCCCTAAAAAAGAATTAGTAAAGTACTTAAAAACGATTGAAAATATGAACACAAGAGATTCAGTCACATATTCACAATGGGTAAGTACAGACAGATCAAATTTAATTACAACAGTACAAAATAAAGATGATTTCATAGAATTATTGGCCAAGAAAGTTTATGAATTAACAAGGCATCATTTTATCGTAAAAGCTCAATCTAATTATCTTAAAGAACTTAAAAGCAACCTACCTGATAATGAGGTTATAATACTTGGTGATTTTTCAGAAAACTATACCTTTATTGTACAAGATGCCAGTCAGGCTTTCCACTGGGTCAATGATCAAGTTACAATACATCCTTTTGTTGTATATTATAAAAAAGATGGTGTTCTACAACATGAAAGTTTTTGTTGCATTAGTGATTACTTAAAACATTCAACCATCATGGTATATGCCTTTCAAGTTAAGTTGATTGAAAAACTTAAAGAACAATTTGCATTCATTAAGAAAATTCATTATTTTAGTGATGGCTGTGCTGCACAGTACAAAAACAAATATAATTTTATCAATTTATGCCATCATTTTGCGGACTTTAATATATTATGTGAGTGGAATTTCTTTGGAACTGGTCATGGGAAAAATGTTTGTGATGGAATTGGTGGAGTCATCAAGAGAACTGTTGCCAAGGCAAGCCTACAAAGGCCATATAAGGATCAGATACTAACTGCAGACAGTTTTTTCTACTACTGTAATGAATATATACCAGGAATAAACTGCATATACATCACAAAGGAAGAAGTATTTAGAGCTGAAGAAAAACTGAAGAAGAGGTTTGAAAAATGTGTAACATTGAAAGGAACACAAGGGTTTCATAAAATTATCCCCATTAACACTGAAACTTTGAAAGCTTTTCAGATATCAAATTCAAAATCTTACAAAGAAGCTAAAATATCTGAAGTAAACATACATGAAAGTGATGAATACTCTCATTTTAACATGGAGGCAGCAGATATAATAAGTCACTATGTTTCTTGCAACTTTGAAGGCAATATATTCATTGGTATTATTGAAAGTTACTCTGAGGACTTTGATGATTTTTATATTAGTTTTCTGAAGGAGGAAGAACAAGGTATGTATATATTCCCAAATGTTGATGACAAAGTGTGGATTGAAAGGAAAAATATTCTTAAAAAACTTGCGGCTCCAAAACTAACACCAGGAAGAAAAATAATGTACAGCTTTGATATGGATGAACTGCAAAAGTCTAAAGAACTTTTGCAAAAAAGTAACTAAAGTGAAATCACTAACTATATATACTATATAACTAACTATATAAATTCTCATGATTTTTCTGTTATATAGTATTCCTTTTGACTAATTAAAATATTAAGCTCGAGTTTATACTATTAAATTATAATCCAAGAACAGAGTATATATATATATATATATATATATATATATATATATGTATATATATGGTATATATATATATATATATATATATATATATGATATATATATATATATATATATATATATATATTTATATATATATTTATATTTTATATATATATATATTATATATATATAGTATATATATATTATATATATTATATTATATATATATCCATACTATATTAATATATATACTATATATTATATATATATAAAAAAAAATATAAAAACATAGTATATATATATATATATATATATATATATATATATATATATATATATATATATATATATATCAATTTAAAGTTGTACTGAAGGTTAATTGTAATAAAATTATAAATTATTTCAAAAAATTTAATTTTTACATAGAAACCCTTTTTTTTAAGCCTAAAAAGCAGGTTTATCCAATCAAATAAGCAGACTTTTTATGTTTGTATATGTTAAAAGAAATTCTCAGTTTATAAGTAGGATACTGGGTTTTTAAAAATTGATCAACAAAAGGGGGGGCGGGGGGGAATTTTTTTTTTAACACCTTATAACTTTTTTAAAAATTGTTGTACAGATTTTTTTATTCATGCCTTTTTTATAGATCTATAAATTCCCTTTAAAATGCATTTTGAATTTTGATTCTGCATTAAGTAGAACCAAAGTTATCAGTCTTTGAAAGAAGTGAGTATCGCGGAACCCCCCAAAATTGGGGGGGCTGTTTTGCAGCCCCTACTCAAAATTGGAACCTAATATTTTAGGGGAGTGAGTTTTGGGCCAAAATGAGTTTGTATACCAAATTTCATTAAAATCGGAGGGGGTCGGGTGCAACTTTGCAAAAATTTTGCATGATTTGTCAGAGAATGCACCTATTATTATTATTATTATTATTATTATTATTATTATTAATTATTTATTGTTATTATTTTATTATTACCATCATCATCATTATTATTATTATTATTATTGTTATTATTATTATTATTATTATTTACTATTATTATTATTATTATTATTATTATTATAATGTTCTATTAAATTCCGTTCCTTCTCGACTCACGTTCCAATGTTCAACCCTTTTGTTATAACATTTAAATGCCCCATCTTACTAGACCTTTCCCCCCGATCGTAAGTCGGTTTCCATAGCAATCTGATCTGTTGGAGAGAGTACCGTCCACTCTCCATTTTCCATGAAGGCTAATTTTATGGTATTTTTTAATTCCACATGCTCGTTATCCTTCAGTGTTAGCTCGTTCAGTCATAGTCTAATTTATTCTCTTTGCTTAGATGATTTATTTATTACGATCGTCCGAATAGCTTCGAGCTCAGTCCCGTGAGATTTCTCATAAGCCTTATTTCTCTGGCATCTCCATTGATTTTAATCTGTACTTTTTCCTTTTTATTCT
This sequence comes from Trachelipus rathkii, assembly GCA_015478945.1. Taxonomy (NCBI): domain Eukaryota; kingdom Metazoa; phylum Arthropoda; class Malacostraca; order Isopoda; family Trachelipodidae; genus Trachelipus; species Trachelipus rathkii. The sequence continues at coordinate 32,744 of JABUQX010115173.1, forward strand.
ATAATCGAATAATATGCCTTATACTCTGCATGTGTACAATTTAATCAATTTTTGTGACGATTCGCTATCATATAGATAAGCTCCTATTACTCATTTTCTATGCTATTTATTGAATAACATATATTCCGCGCAAATCTCTAATTACTCCTTCCGTGATTTCGGGTACCCATTTCTGCCTTGCGCACACCGTGCTATACAACGGCAAAGTTTAGTTGGGTATTCGTTTTCCCATTAGGCGCTCGCCATTGCAACAATCACTCACTTCTCCTGATTCAACTGCTCTAGTCTTGTCTTAGGAAGAAGAATTATAGATCTATAAAGAGAGTACGTACTCTTATATTATCCAGAGTGCAAAGCCTATATATAAGCTCGTTCAGACCTACTCAATCTTATTTCTTTGTTATATTATCTCTGTTTTTCTATCTATATCACATCACAATACTGTCAGATGGTTGCAACCTACGGCCAGGCAGCGTCTGCTATAAAGCGAAGAGAAGAGAAAAAGCACTCTATTGTATGTTTATGTTGAATAGGCTTTGCAACCTTTACTATTGCCTCTAACTTCTCCTGAAACTAGGCAAACTCCCCCTAATCGCTAATATTGAAGCCATAAAAACTCTATTCTTTTACCGCCAAAAACACTTTTGGGGGGTTAAGCAACCAGATTTTCATGTATTAATAAATAACCTCTGAAACTTCTTCTAAAGAGAGCAACATATATGTTCTTCTAATAGTATATAAACTTCGAGATATTACTATCATCCTAGAGTACACGAAGACGTTTCTTTAGCTCACAAACAATATTGACATGAGTCTCTGCCAGGTGCTAGAAGAGCACTTGTGACCCTGAATTAGATAGTTGAAGAACTAATAATTCCGAAAAGGGGCACGTAATGGTAAAGTACTTTATTGCAGTTTCTTCGCCGTGAAACATGGGATGTTGTAATGAGGACCTGGTGCAGGTTCCAGCTTTTGTCACATCAAATTTTCGGCGCAATGTTGCAATTGGAAAAAAAAAATAAATAATATCCTTAATTTTAGACAGCGTAAGAAATTGTCCTGAGAACCAATTTTTGATTATGCGCTTGAGCAGTCTCAAATCCACTTACCAATATATATCTTCCTATCATATCTCTCTCCATAGTAAACGAGATATTAATTAGGTATATATAAGCACTAGCGATCATTGTGATTTAACTCGCCAGCTCTCGAACCACTGCACACGCGTTTATATTTACTTAACACGTGCCCACTGAATTAATGGCTCCCGAACTTATAATAATATCTCATATCCATAACCCAGAGCATCCTTCTCGTAATAAATTGCGGTGCACGCTTCCTCGCTTTTCAATTGTATGGGCTCTCCGCTAACCTCAACATGGTACGCGGGTAATTGTCCGCCAACTCGCATAGAATTTCTCTCTTTAAAGGTTATATATCCTCCTCTTACTAGACGATATATTAAGACACCGACTCCATCCCCTTTAACTGAGATATAGCCACCCTGGGCTAGTGTTTCATTTTCAGCTAAATTTGGCTCCTCGTAAAGGGTTTAAAAATATTTTCCTTATGATTCTTTAATAGTTATTAAATCATTTCATTTCTCACCAAGAGGAATGTCAAAGAAAAAGAAGATAGAGGTGAACAGAATTTTGTATGTCCGAAGAGATGTCAAAAGTTTTATCGTCAATTGAAATGCAGCGATTAGTCTCAGGGTCGAGTAGGTAGTGATATTTAAAGTCGATAATAAAGCCATATTTTTTTAAGAAAGGCATGCCGAGGACGTTAAAGTTAATGTCTGCTGTGAAAGCGTAAATGTCATAGAGTTTCCCCAACCCAATGTCGACCTTAATTAACTTTTTACTATAAATATTTATAAATTCTCCATTTGCTGCCTTGACAGTGCCAATAGTGGCACCTTCCTTATCTACTGCGGAAGCCCTGGTAAGGTCAAGGCAGCTCCCCGAATCTAGTAGGTAAGACTCATTACTAGTTTTATCTAAAACATAATACAATTTATTAGCACCCGTCGCCCTCACCTGAGCGGCAGTTTTTTTCGAGTTGTCAGACACTTCTGTATTCATATTGTCGTACAAATTACATGCAATGTTATTTAATTCTAATGACCCCTGATCCCCTTCAATAGGAAGAGAAAATTCCTTCTCTTTAAAATCAACACAATTTACCCTTAAAAAATGAGTTTCTCCCTGACCCCCTAAATCAACAATTTGGCTATTATTACTATTTTCTCCTGCAT
>JABUQX010115173.1:40000-46866 GCA_015478945.1 Trachelipus rathkii
ATCGTAGGTAATGTTTACATTAAATAACCCATTCCTTCTAATTAACATTCATTGTTGTCCATATTACTTTTATTCAATAGTTGTAATTAATAATGTTTAACATATAATCTATAAAGACAATGCAATCATATCATTGCGATTTTGGTTTCTCTCACCTCATTTATCCAATATAATATATATATATTATATATTAATATATATATAGATATATATATTATATATATATATTAAGTTATATATAATATTATATATATAATATAATATATATATATATATAATATCCCAATAATTGTAATAGACCCTCTTGAAAAAGGTAAAAGTCATAAAATTTTACAAATCTGTGTTACACACAATATCTCACAAATGCGGTGTGATATGCAAAAACCGATTACATTTTTTGAAACGCAGTCACATCAATAATCAATTGTCAAAACCCAGTCCAAGAATTTCATGTTTACCAGTGTTATATACAAAGTAATAAAACAAAAAGTAAATAACTATTTTTTTACCTATAGCAAATCATTCACATATTAAAAATAATTAAATGAAGATTGAAAAGTTTCGTAGTTAAAATATTAAACTAAACTTCATTTGAATAAGCTCTAAGGTTAAAAAGAAAGAACATTAGCAGTTCTCCATTTTCAGGATAACCTATTTCTTGTGGCTTTAATTAATATTTCCTCCTGTTCTAAATATTCTTCACTTTCGACTGATGTTCAAAAAGCTGAAAAAGGAATTTATTACTAGTTTTTCAAATTCATAAACTATTTCCAGTGTTTTTTCCACCAATTGAAAGGGAATATCATTGTCTTTCCTGGTCAAAGTAGGGTAAACTATATTATTATGGTTTATTTCTTGATTAATTCCCGTAATGTAGCCCTTTTTACTTTTAATGGTAACAATAATCACAATCGTCAGAAGAAATGGGACTTTCTTTTTTCACTCTCTAACTTTCTTTTCTGTATGAACAATTTTGATGCCACAATTTTTTTAAAAACAATCCATTAAAGAAGTGAAAATGGAACCTTCAGCTTCACTTTCCCCACTACGTGAATCATCGTCAGCAGAAGAGTCAGGAGCTAAATTTTCATGCATTTTTTTCCATGCCTCAACGACCATATTTTTTACTGATTCATCTGATTCATGTTGTAAAATATAAGCTTGAATCGCAGATCTAAGAAAGTGGCTACACACAAAGATTTAATCACATAGAAACTTAGAAAGTCTTTTTTCTACTGATTTCTTAAGCTCTTAAACGAGTGTAATTATTCCACTGAAGCTTTTGCTTTTAATTGCCTTATTTAAAAATAGATTTATTGCTAAAATGGAAGGGATCACTTGGGCGACTGTTACTTCGCGTTTAATGCTTGTTTTAGTGATGTTGTCAAATGGCTCAAGTAAATGGAATAATTTGCACTTGAAAATCAAGTCAACATTTTCTGATTGCATTCAGAAGCGTATATGGATAGGGGAACTTTTTTGTTCAATCTTTTAAGCATATCATAAGTTCTGTTCCAGCGTGTAGAAACGTCCTTGAATTAATTTATGCTGTTTGACATTCAGCTGCATCTGTAAAGTTTTAAGCTTTGCAGCTGCCGTTGCTGAATGGTGAAAATGAGAGGATATGCTTCTGCAAGTAAATAAAATATCTTTAACAGACTTCTGACATAATATTGAATCGTGATTGCATGTTGAAACATGTGAATAAAACATGAAATTTATAGCAAGCCACTCTCCCTTATACCAGCTACAATGTTTGGTCCATTATCCCGTATCACAAAATGAATTCTATTTTTTAGAATATTTGAAAAATGTCAAAGGCCCTTTTAGGATCTGACAAATGACAAAGATTTTCGCCATATTGGCTACAAAATTTGGCTATATTTTTATTTTTTTGGAAAATAAGTTTCTAAAATTTCAATTTTAAATTGAAATAACTTTCCCTTATGTTGACGTAATTTATTGTTTATAAAACTCAATATTCCGCAATATTAGCATTTTGGCCAAATACCGAATAACCGAATATGCGGCATTTTGGCCGAATACCGAATACTAATCGAGGTTCCGGCACATCCCTAATAGATATTTTATAGTATAAAATATATATACATATATATATATATATATATATATATATATATATATATATATATATATATATATATATATATATATATATATATATAAACTCTCTTATAAACTTTTCAGATGTCACAAGGAAATCAGCTGTCCACTCCTTCTACCTCCGCTTCATTAGGAAATCAGCTGTCCACTCCTTCTACCTCCGCTTCATCAGGAAATCAGGTGTCCACTCCTTCCACCTCCGCTTCATCTTTAGTTCATAAGCCCCTTTCTTATCAGGATGAAGTGCCAAAATTGAGGAAATCCATGCATAGGATGAGACTTTGCACCGATGAAGCTATTCGCATTGCAATTTTCCCTGGGGAGAATTCTGATGATGAGCTTAATCTCTCCGATGAAGAGGATGAAATAGAGCAGCCACGTCCGCGTTCAGTTTCACCACCAATCTCTGACAATGAGGCGTCAAAAATTCTGCACGATTTAGAACTTCGTAATGTCATTGAAATCCAAACCGGGCAAGACATTGATGACGAAGAATCCCTTTCTCTTCCTGTTCCTGCTACGACTTCGGCGAAAAGAAGGGCAACCTCTTCCAATCCAATGTGGAGGAAATCCCAGTTCATTCCCCCTGTCGATCAATCTTGGAAGGATCATGAACAATACAGTGTTGATGATTCTTGGCACAATTTCCTTCCTATTGATTTTTTCTACCTTTTCTTCGATCCCTCTCTCTTTTCTTACATTGCCGAACAGTCCAATCTGTATGCTTTACAATCAAATGGTAAGGAGGTAAAGATTCAAGAGCATGATATAAAAGTATACGTTGGAATTCTTATGAAGCTGGCAATTCTAAAGCCCCCCTCTTTCCGTTTCGTTTGGCATAAAACCTCCGGATTGGATCATATAACTAAATTCATGAGTAGGAACAGGTTCTTTGAAATTAAAAAAAACATCCATTTCAATGACAAAACCCTCGAAAAGCCCAAGGAAGATCCCCAATACGACCGACTTCAAAAAATTCGGTATATTTTTGAGAAGGTGAGGGCTAATTGTGGGAAGATTCCTTTAGAAGAGTACCACTCTGTGGATGAACAAATGATAGCCACGAAAGCCCATCACAGTCTCAAACAGTACCAACCCAATAAACCCCATAAATGGGGATACAAAGTTATTACCCGAGCCGGAGCTAGTGGGATCGTCTATGATTTCATTTTTTATGAAGGAAAAGGGACTGTTACCGACAAATGGGGAGTTGGGGTCTCTTCTTCTTACGTTTTGAAGTTGGTTGAAAATATTCCCCCTAAGAAAAACTATAAAGTTTTTTTTGATAATTGGTTTTCTTCCTTGGCTTTGGCAGAGGTTTTGCAGGAGAAGGGGATCCTCTTTGTCTCAACTGTGCGCCTAAATCGCCTCAGGGGGGTCCCTTTTATGGATGAAAAACTATTGAAGAAAGAGGGAAGGGGAAGATCTGATAATTGGGTAGACAAGAATACAGACTGTATTGCCATACGTTGGTATGACAATAAGTCTGTACACTTGTTATCCAACTATGCTGGAGTTGAACCCCACGATATATGTCGCCGGTGGGAGTCAAAGGTTCAGAAATATGTGGAGATCGAGAGACCATTCTCTGTACACGAATACAATAAATATATGGGTGGAGTCGATCTTGCAGATATGCTCATTGAGCTATACAGGATCGACTTCAAATCCAGAAAATGGTATACTCGGATCTTCTATTATTTGCTGGACCTTTCGATTGTCAATGCCTGGCTGTTGTACCGGAGGGTGCATGTGGACAAAAGAGAGAAAAAACCCTTTATACCACTGGTAAATTTTAAGACCGACGTGGCAGAAGGGTTATTGAACTCTATCCACACTGGTACCCCAAGAGGAAGACCGAGTTCTACCAGAGTGGGGGCCAGAGGGGGAACCAGAGCAGGAGCAATTCGTAACCCAACACCTAACCGCGAATATACTCCTGCATTGTCGGTCAGGTTTGACAATCTCTCTCACTGGCCATTCTTTACCGAGAAGAGGCAACGGTGCAAGCTTTGCATCAAACAAAGAACAAAAGCGATGTGCGATAAATGCAAAGTCCATCTGTGCTTGTTGAATCGTGGAAACGGCAGTTCGTGTTTCGTTCAATTCCACAAGCATTGAATCAGGTCTTCCTCAACCCTCTGTCACTCATTATATATATATAATATATATATATATATATATAATAATATATATATATATATTATATATATATAATATTATATTATATATATATATATATATATTATATAAAGTATATATATATATTATATAATATATATAATAATTATTTTTTTAGTTTTATAAATGAAATAGTGTAAAGTTTATATGATATATAATATATATATTTTTTTTATATAATATTATATATATATATATATATATAATATATGTATATATTATATATATATATATAATATATATATATATATATTATAATATAATATAATATATATAATTATTATTTTTTTTTTATTTACAATGGAAATACAGTGTAACGTTATTTTTTTTATAGTACATACCATATATATATATATACAAAAATTAATTGCAAATTTTTTTTATAGTATTATATATATATATATATATATATATTATAAATTTATTTTATATTTATTTTTTTATATCATTTATATATATATATATTATATATATATATAATATATATATATATATATATATATATATATATATATATATATATATATATATATATATATATATATATATATATATTCAAATGTTTAGGTGGTTTTACCTTTTTTTTACATTTTATATTTTATGTATATATTTTTATACTTTTATAAAAAAAATTCAAAAATTTGCATAACTGTATTTATTTATACCTTATTTGCATGTTTTATTCACTAATTTATAATATTTTTATGAAAATAATTGATACAGTGCCAAATATCAAAAATAGCAGTTAAGGCCCGATGGTACGCCGGTGTCACATTTTTTTTTTTTGGCACTAAAAATTATTTTTTTTTTTAAACAACAGTCAATATGTGTTTTTAGGGTCCTATTTACTTTATTTTTAAAAAAAAAAAAATTTTAATATTTTTTTTTCATAATTCGGGACTTAAAGGGTTAATATTCATTATAAGGATTATTACAGTCATTAAAAGCAAATTGGTTTCCGTGATCTAATTAAAAAGTCAAACTGCATCTTCACTCTTTGAAGTGCGAGCGTAGACTGACGTGGACTCGCTCCGTTAAAATCTTTCACCTCATAATCCTAACACATTATATATATTATATTATATATATATATATATTATCTGCATATATAATTATAAATAAGATATATATAATATGTATTTATGTTCACATAAAATTTATATATATATATTAAATATATAGTATATATTATATATACTATTATATATTAGGGATGAACCGATACCAGAAAAGAGGCCGATAACCGATACCGATACCGATACTCCTCCTCTCAAAATTCCCTGCCGATACCGATAACGATACCGATACCGATACTTCAGTTATTAATATAATAAATAACCCAGTAATAAGATAACTGGGGAAATATTCAAAAATATTTTGAGAATTTTTTTATAATATATATATATATATATATATATATATATATATTATATATAATATATATATATATATATATATATATATTATATTATATATATATATAATATATATATATATATATATATATATACGATAATTTTACTTGTTTAGACTTTCGATGTTGGGTACCAATGTTATATTATTTTATTCATCATTTATGTTTACTGTACAATACATTTTATCTGAAATTTGGTGGCGACACGTTTCATAAATTATATTCATTATAACTTAAGCTTAAGAAAATTTGTATAAAAGAAAAAGAATAAATTGTTGATTTCAAACTTTTATTCATGCATTTAAGCCTTTCAGTTTTTGTTAATTATTACTTATTTACAAACTTTTAATAAAAACTTAATGAAAAATACCGATTTTTGATTGTTGCTGCCAGAGGTACAAAGATGGCCAACGTGTAAAAATTTGTGGACTATAAATTTTGGCATTCCACTGAAATTCAACAATTTTTTTTGGTAGTCCTCTAATTGCGGAATTAAATTGCGGAATGATATAGGCATTCCGCTAACTGCAATTCCGCAACATTTTTCAAATTATCGCAATCGCAATTACGCAATTTATTTTGGTATTCCGCAATTGCGGACTTAAATTGCTGAACGCCCACCTCTGATATATATACTATATGGTCTTTACTTAAATATTCCTGTATTTTATATATGTATATAAAAATTGTAAAACACAAATCTTATATATATATATATATATATATATATATATATATATATATATATATATATATACAGGGTGTCTCACGAGTTATGTTACAGCGGTGTATCACCGTACGGGATGTTTAAGTATGAAAATGTGTAAGAATATAAGTTCGATTATTTAATTCATTAAGGAGGATGGGATATGTTACGTTGGTGTCTGCGCACGCTCAATACGAAAACCCCGCGCACAAACTTGCGAATGTCGAAATAGGATGATTATAATTTTATGGCTTTCTGTTGAAATGGCACTGTAAAAAAAATGAAGGTTGAGCTCTTCCCTCTCGAATTATTGATACCGGTGTTCGTTTCCCACGCAATGTACCATAACGACTAGACGTCATCCGTAGACATCATGTGCGTACGAAAGCCGAAACGTGTCAATATGAAATAAATAGGTTAAATACAATAGGATATCCAATA
>JABUQX010115174.1:0-22500 GCA_015478945.1 Trachelipus rathkii
GCGAGAGGAAGAATTAGATGGAATGTTGTAAAGATGGAGGGGGTGGAGAGGAACGTGGTTCGCTCTGAGACCACAGTATTCGCGTTTTATACTCTAGTTTACGAGTATGTCATGAATTATAACATAATATCTCATTATCTTTGAATCTGATTACCGGACGACCCGTAAGTAAGTATGCCATTATTCGTAATTTCACCCTTGAGCGCGAAATTACTTGTTTACTTCGAGTTTCATTTGCTTTTGATTGCCGGGCACAAGTTGATTTGTAAATTAATGGAAAATAAAGTCACCAGGATGTTTTGTTCGTTAGGTAGTAGGGAATTGTTCGTATTTTGACAATGTACCAACTCTCCCATTTCGCATTTGTGGGCTCTTAGCGGCTCTTATACTGCCTACCGGGAGATCCGTGGAAATATCAACCGGTCTCTCGAGAGTCCTCATTTCCTACACCTTGTGATCTTGTTTTTTAGGACGGAGCGGTCGGTGCCGAGCTTAGGGCAGAACGAGGACAGAGGATTGTCGCGAGTCTTATCTTTTTAATAATATGCTCATGGGCTCAAGCAAAATCAACTTCATCTTATAATGATTTTCGCTTGCAAGGGATGTTGAGTATGTATTCTAGTAAACATTAATAATTTTCTCATAATACGGCTCTCAAAAACATCTCGAAATCTCCAAACTTTGATGTACTAAATGGCTAAAATTCATTATATATTACCTAATTTAACTTATTAACAAAATCCTTGTGCTTCCCCATAGGCTACTCCATCCGGGAAAGAATATTTTTTTAATCTTTTTTTTTTAAAGTATCTTAATTACTACCTAAATATCACGACTGTATACACGCTCCCTCATACCAAAACTGAGTCATATCATATTTAAGCGTGGATTTTAATGAAATAATATAACACTATATAATGGTTAGGGGTTTTTTCCAATTACTGGGGATACCAGGAGGGGAGGAATGGAGTCCAAATATCAGCATTCTCAGACGTTTATACTGTGAGTACAACTATATATAGAGAACGCATTTCAACCAAGTATTTCGGATCTTCTGAAAAACCAATTCTTGAACACACTCGATCTACGTTTTAGCACTTGTCCTTCTCTTTTACTTTTGCTCCTATCTGTAAATTTGACCACAACCTTATATCTCTTAATTTTAATACTTTCTCTTCAACAGCTCCATCCTTCCCTAAACGTATCTTCTGGCATTTTAATAGGAACGATTGGGGGTTTTGCGTCGCTTCTACGCCAATTGTAATTGGAGTGACTGTTTTTACTCTGAAGAAGCTTCGGTTTCTTCCGATAGGATGAGAGCAGAAATCAGTTTGATGGATGAGCAGGTTCATTTCCTTCTTCGTCTAAATCTTTCTCTCCTCAAAATACATGGTTCGACGGTGCAAGTTGTTCTCGTGCCATTCAGGTTACAGAGACAGTTTGTATCGGGGGTGAAATAATTCTTGTTCTCCTAGCACTCTCGCTAATTTTCATTCAGTTCGGAAGCGTTGTAGGGATGCTATTCGACCAGCAAATTGTTCTTTCACTAAACAAAAGTGCATTGACCTCCTTGGTACTCCTTCTGAAAAATCTCACTGGTCACTTGATAAAAAACATCTCTAACAACTTCTGCAAATCTGCTTTCCCTCCTCTTATTCGCTCTAATGGTTCTGTTGTTAATACTATAACTCCTCCTCCTCCTCTCCTTCCTCTCTTCCTCCTCTCCCCTCCTGCCTCCTCCTCCTCCTCTCCCTCTGTTTTGCCTCTAATTCAACCTTGATCGACTTTGGTAATCTCCTACTCCTCCTTCTCCTCTCACTCAGGGTTCCATGCCTTTACTGTGATTACATTTGAACGGGTTCAAGGACTACTGAAATTTATGAACGTAAGGAAGCCAATCGAGACGGATGACATTCCTCCTAGTGTTTTGAGGGAGTGTGCTTCTGAGATGGCGCCACCCATTGATCAATTATATTCTCTATAACTCAAAACAAGCACTTTTCCTCAGTGTAGAAGCACGCATCACTGTCAACATTAATAGATGTCCACCTATATCAAAAAAGGTAAGCGCCCACTGACCTTTCTAACTAGAAGATAGAACGATACAGACGGTTATAACGAACCTCATTTCAGAGAGTGATTAAAAAATCGTTCATTAATTTAAATTTAGTCACGACTCACCACGAATCATAGAAAACTCAAAAGTGTGAGAAAATGCATCTACTTATAAAAAATATAACAGAACATATTAATGAATAATATCTTAGTATAATAAATGATATAGATATCCTCAGCTATAAATTATAAGTATATCTTTGCATGCTTATACACATTACATATGATATGTATATAATCTTATAAGTGAGAGATTATTGAATATAGCTAATAGCTATATATAGCCTTGAGTATGTGACGACATATAATTATTATACTATTATTAATTATTAATTAATATATTATATATTTTATTATATAATGTATATATATATATATATATATATATATATTATATATAACTTTATATAGTATAAATTATATATATATTATATATAATTATATAATAATATTATATATAATTTATACTATTATAATTATTATTATAATATATATATAATATATGGGGCCATAATAGACAGAAAATTTATTTCTTTTTTTTTTAGTTTAAGATTGCAAATTTATATAATATATATATATTATAATATATATATATATATTATTATATAATATATATATATATTATATATAATTTTATATATATATACTATATATATATGTATATAATATTATATATATATTATATATTTATATATATATAATATATCTAAGTCTTATATATATATACTATATATATATATATATAACGTATATATATATGTATAATATATATTATAATATATATATATATATAGTTATATATATTATATATAATATATATATTATATATATATATATAATATAAATTTATATATATATATAATATATATATATATATATATATATATATATATATATATTACTTCAATGAAAGAGAATAAAATAATCTAACATTAATTACAATTTCAAAATACAAAAAAAAATAAATAAATATATATATATCATTTTATTTACATAAAAAAATTTTCATCTTGATCTCATAACAACATTCTTCGTTTAAATTGCGTAGCTATGATGAACAAATTAATGCCAGTTCCGTTTAGGCTTTCTTCACTGAAGAATTGAAAAAGTATATTTTTGAGTCTTTTCAGAGTAGATTGGAAATATTTTTTGAAGTGCACGTTGTGAGTAGTAATGCTGCCAGTCCCGAGGCAACCTATTTCTATATAAATGAATAGAGATATATTAGGTTTATATGGAGAATTGATAGCCCGAAGGGCTATCAATTCGACAAACAGACAAAACCGCAGGTTTTGTCTGTGTTTGTCTGTATTTGTCTGTGTTTGTCTGTCAATCCGAGAAAACAGACAAAACCGAAGGTTTTGTCTGTGTTATTTATTATTTATTATTATTTATTATTATTTATTATTATTACATCGAAGGTTCGTTTTCCCGGAGGGAAAACGAATCTGAGTTGAAAATCATCCTCAACATATGCATATTCTGACTCCGACTCCGACTTCCGAACTCCGACTCCGGGGACTCCGACTCGACTACCGACCCTCCGACTCCGGTTCCGGCTCCGGGCGCGGTTCTTACTCCAGCTCCGGTTCAGGGTTCGGTTTGGTTCAGACATCGGTTAGTGTCGATCAGTCTGTATTATTATTATTATTATTATTATTATTATTATTATTATTATTATTATTATTATTATTATTATTATTATTATTATTATTATTATTATTATTATTATTATTTATTATTATTATTATTATTATTATTATTATTATTACGGAGAGGAATAAAGGAAAGAAATTTTAGTTTAAGCGTTATATAAGTTAAAATGCTAAAAAGAAGAAGAAGAAGAAGAAGAAGAAGAAGAAGAAGAAGAAGAAGAAGAAGAAGAAGAAGAAGAAGAAGAAGAAGAAGAAGAAGAAGAAGAAGAAGAAGAAGAAGAAAGAAAGAAGAAGAAGAAAAAGGAGAATGAGAAAACATCGCTGTAACGTGAGACACCCTGTATATATATATATATATATATATATATATACCGGGGTAAAGGTATAGCACAGGACTCCACATATTTTCTGAAAAAATTATAAGTCCAAAATCAATATATCGATATGTATATAAAGGTCGATATATATTACTATTATATTATATTATGTTATATTATTATTATTATTATTATTATTATTATTATTATTATTATTATTATTATTATTATTATTATTATTATTATTATTATTCTTACTGACGTTATTATTAATTTTTTTTTTTTAAGCGTTATATAAGTTAATGTTAAAAAGAAGGAGAAAAAAAAGAAGAAGGAGGGGCGTGGTTTATAACTATTGCATAATGTTCCATGGTCAGTCTGAGGTCCAAAATGTATATATATATGAGCTTAGAATACTATAGAATTATACGAGCTCTTTATATAGGTCAAAGAAACACGTGTGAAAACAAACTTCATTTTCTGAAGAAAAAAAAAATCAGAAAAATAAAAGTGGTGCTATATATAACAAATCCTAGTAAGGGTATGTTTTGATATATATATATATATATATATATATATATATATATATATATATATATATATATATATTATATATATATATATATATATATATATATATATATATATATATATAATATACAGATTGATAAAAAAGATACTATATCTTTAAAAACACCAATTTCATTTGTTATTTATTTTATTTATTTATCTATTTATATTATTTATTTATTTATTTATTTTACCCTTATGTTATTTATTTAATTTATGTAATTTATTTTTATTTATTTACACTGTATTTATTTATTTTGCTTCAATTATGGATTCAGTTGTCTTTTTTTTATTGTTTAGAGGTCGAGAAAGAGAATATGGAGAGGGAGAGAGAAGAGAGAGAGTAGAGAGAGAGAGAGAAGAAGAAGAGAGAGAGAGAGAGAGAGAGAGAGAGAAAGAGATATACAGAGAGAGGAGAGAGAGACAAGAGAGAGAGAGAGAGAGAAAGAGAGAGAGAGAGAGAGAGAGAGAGAGAGAGGTAACACAACATTTAAATATACAGAGGTTAAACTTTTGTTTCTGGAGAAAACCTTTATAAGTTTTTTATCGTAATTTTTTAAAAAACGAACAAATGTTAGCAAATATGAATTTAGTTAAACACTAGAAATTCTAGAGACCGCATTTCTTTTTTCGAAGTGAATTATTTAAAAAAAAAAAAAAAAAGAAAAAAAAAAAAGAAAAAAAAAAAAAAGAAACACGGTCGCTACATAGAAGTAAGTAAATCATAATTTGGCTAAGCAATTTTGTTCTTTTAAAATAATTTAACCAGGAAAAAATTAAAAACTTATAGAAGTTTTTCCAGAAAAAAAGTACCGGCTGATAAATTGAGATGGTGTACCTCTCTCTCTCTCTCTCTCTCTTCCTCTCTCTCTCTCTCTCTCTCTCTCTCTCTCTCTCTCTCTCGTCTCGTTCTCGTGTCTCTCTCGAATTTCTCGTCATATTTCTCCTCTCCTCTCTATTACGCCATTCTATAATTCGGTCGTTTACTTATGGAATTTGGTTAATTCTTAGCCGTTACATGTCAAAATCATACGATTCTCGTGTTTCGATCAACTTACATTAGGACTTAATTCGATGTTTCGGATAGTCATAATCCCCTAGAGTAAGCGATACTTCGCTGTATTCATTTATTATAATTTTTCTATGCTTACTGCTATGGAGCAGACCTTAAATATTTGTTGCATATATTCCAACAGGTGCTATCAACAGGCTGCGGCTTTTGTTGTGCTTTTCCAGAGCTTGTTTTGCCAGATTACCTTTTGCTTGCTTTTTCTGGATTGCTTTGTCCTCAGCGTGCTTTTCCAAGTACCTTTATCAGGCTGCTGCGGTTCCCAGCAGCATATCAGAGCGGAACTCGAACTCGACCTCTTGCAGTGCAACTTCGGAAAGAACAACAAAGTTTAGTAATACCAGATTGTTCTCGTTTGCATCCTTATCTTTCATAAACACACTAACCTTCTTGTTCCAGGTAGTAACTAGCCACTACACTGGAACATTCGGATAACATACAGATTATTTAGCTTCATCCTCCCTTAGTTTAAAATTAATAAACCGTTAATCGGAAACGTTTTTGTTTTCCCCTCGATTGACGAATTCAGCTCTGACTTACCTTTTCAAGGAGGGGTCTTCAAGGAGGATTGGAATCACGGGAAGTTCAGACGATTGTTGCAGAGGAAACGATTTAGACAATTTAGGTAATAATAATGAGGTAGTCGTTAGGAGAAAGAATGCTAACTGAGAGCTAAAGTGGTGGGGTAGATTAACAGACTAGCTAACAGACTAACCTCTAACACTTTCATAGTAATAGATAGTAACTTTACTAACAGACTAATATTTCCTATCAGAATTTAATCCTATCCAGAAAAACTGTCCCTTCTAGCTTCTGATTTCTGTCACTGTCTTAGTTTCTGATTGCCTAAATTTATTGGGTGGTTTGGGACTCAGACTCTGTTACTAATCCGGAATTTCTTTTCGTCTTGTGGGCGCCAGCCAAAGTTCCTTAGCTGGGTTCATCCGAGTGCACCCTCACTCTCCCCTACAGCGCTTGACATATCTAAAGCATTAGACCGGTTATGGCACGTGTCACTGCTCTCCAAGCTCCCCCTCCTTTGGGTTTCCTTCTCTTTTCTTACTTATGTCTAGCTTTCTTTCAAATCACTCAATATCGGCTGTTGTTGATGGGGCGACTTCTTTTTCTGTCAATAGTGGTGTTCCTCAAGGTTCTGTATTATCTCCTACTTTATTCCTGCTATTCATAAATGATCTTCTCACCTGCACATCTAACTCTATCCACTCATATTCTGATGACTCGACCCTTCATCTTCACTCATTTCAATTCTGCTCTCTTCTTTTACGTTCTAGGAATTGCCCTCTCGTACTTAATCTTTCCTTGATTTCTATTTCGGCATATCAGCGATAGAATTCCGGGTGGGGTCGTCTCAAGCTTTGTGTAAATTATTTTTTTAAAATACAAAACTCTTACAAATCGTCCCTCTCTAAGACACCATAACTTATCCTATCTCTTCTCGACGGTTCTCTAGTCTTCCTAGTGATAAATAAACATCTTGCTTACATAAACAAAAGATGTCTTGAAAACCTTTCACATTCAAACGGTTGATAGAGCGGCTTCAAAGGAAACGGAGTATCTGTTTTAAACTGCCGAGACTTTTTTTCCTCTCTCAGTTACTCCAGCTATAAGGTCTTATCCGCCCTTATATGGAATACTGTTCTCACATATCTGGGAGGGGGGGCTCCGGTTTCACCCGGCTTTGGATAGGGGCGAGTCAAAGGCCAAAGGCTTCGTAACTGTCCTGTATTTGTCTAGTTCACTTGAGGGGGGGGTCACTCCATCTTGAGTATGACGCCTTTCGTAGACAAGGGTGCTGTGTCAGCACATGAGTTTTTTGTTGATATTAGTAACTCCAGACTAGTTTGCTGCGGTGCTTCTTTTTTTCTTGCCACCTCTGTTCTGTGAAATTCTGAATCTTCCATCTTATGTGCTTCCTACTCATTTAATCTCCCTCACTTTAAAGACTGCATCTGTTGCTCATCTACGTAATTTGCGGTGACAACTGAAAAAATAAATAGAATAATAAAAAGGTTCTACATAAAATTCATTAAGCTAGCGAAACCCCACAAGAATTGTCATTTCCGACGCGTGAACCACTTCTAGAACTGCATTTTAAATAGCATAAACTGAGAGCTTTGCTTTGGTGTGAAAAAAAAATTCACAGAAGTGGAAGCCGCCTTATCAGCAACCCTTGGCAACAGCAATGATAGTGACGATGGTGGCTTTTCAGCAAATAAACTTACTGAAGATGAAGAGGATTTGGATATGTTAGACTTTGATAAGTTTCATGGCAAATTCGCCAATGACATCTCATTCACCTTCCAAGAAATCACCACACCAAGGAACCCCATCGAAAAAAACTGAAGAGACACTGCACAAGACAAAGATAATTCAAATTTGCATCTGTGAAAGAGGAGATGAGGCTCTACGGAAAACATGGATGATGTGCCTACAGAAGAGATCCTTCATCTGGTGGCATGAAATGGGCCAGGTTTCCCGTATTATCCATTGCTTGCAAGCAAATAATTATCAGCCCCTCCCTCATCAGTCGAGAGAGAGCGTATTTTTAGTGTAGGTGGGAATGTAAACACTCCAAAAAGGAGCAGGCTCTAGCCAGATACTAGTGAAAGCTTAATGTTTTTTGCATTCACAATTTGAGAATTATTGAATTTGAGTATTGAATGTATCTATTCTTTTAATCTTAAAGGAGTAATTATTATTATGTGTCATGTTTGAGTAATAGCTTTTTTTTTATTTTGTCTTTTCAGCTAATTAATCTGTCTTATATATATACTAAATCTTTTTATTTGTCAACAGACTCCAGTCATTTCCCATATACATCATAATTAAAGATTTTTATTCGCAGTTATCAATGTAAAGTTCCTTTACCTTTTTGTTACGGAATTCATTAGTCAACTAATTAGTCCAACCAAAGAAATTTATTCAAGCTCATGTAGAATATTCATTACAACCTTCCATAATCGTTCTTCTACTTAATTATTTATAAATGATCAGTTTCATTTACAATATTAATTGCTAAATTTCATTCTATAACTCAACATTCATAGTTGAAAATTTAGATTCCATTATATATATCTATATATATTATATAATATATATTATTAATAATATAATTATATATAGATATAATATATATATATATATTATAATATATATATATATATATATATAATATTATATATATTTGTATGGGCCGCTTGCCATTGCATTCTTTTTTTCCCCTTTCCAGGTGATGGGCTCATCTCAAGTCGGCAGATGGTCAGAGAACGACGATGGTGGATTCGGGCCACACAGTGGAAGGCTCAAAGGAGAGAACCTTGGGCGCAGTGTGGAAAAAACTCAAAGAGCTGAAAATAAGCTAAGTTTAAATGTCATGCATATTCTATAGAATATACATGACAACATTTTAATTCTTTAGATATTTATGAGCACCTTTTCTTTCTAGGTTACTGACAAAGTAAAACAATTTTTGGAAAAGATCTGTATTATAAAGATTTTATACATTTAGCAGCCAAGTATTCTGCTGCTGGCAAAAATCGGTATTAATTGTAATCTGTACCGCCAATTCATTGATTGAAGATCCCCTATATTAGGGTATGTCCAACTTCTTAACAATTCGTCATTTCTTTGTAATATTTGGCAATATATTGAATGGATAGTTTGTCTAATGTATTGCGCAAAATCTCTGATAACTGCATTTTCCGCAGGGATCGGATCTGGGAGCGGTTTGATCTGGGCTTGAATTCATTTTATCGGGGCGTGGAACCAAACTGAGGGTGATTTATCCTGCCTTGCGGCCCAGTCTTTCTCTGGCCGATTACGTCACCGTCATTGTTCACTTGAGGCTCAATAATTGCCTTGAACTGTAGCCGAAGCTGCGGGCTATACAGTTAATGCTGCCGCTTAACCTGACGCTGGTTATATCAGAGGGTCGAGTAATCACAGATAGATAAGTTGCGTATTCCCTTCATTGTGGGTTAAATTGCAATCGTAACTATCGTCAGTGCGCATAAATTGTTGTAGTCGATGAGTTGTTGACGGGATTCACTTGCATGGATATATTTTGATGCGTAAATAGCAGTTAAATTGTTTTAAGGTCTCTTAATTGTCGTAACTTTGCATCACTGTAAACATACATAGATTCGGGTACATGCATATTCTGCCCTCTCAAATTGATTAATTAATTGTTTTTTTTGTATTAAACTAAATCTGATTAACTAATGTTTATTTTTGTGTATTAAACTGAATGGCCATATAGTTATACATGCGTAATCTGATACTGTTAACGCGATAATTATTATTGTTTTACTACTCTAAATTCTTCTGCCATTTTGTCTTATGCTTATATTTGAAAACGTCAATTATTAATTGTTTTGTAATCGAATAGTATTTCCGTTTATGACAATATTCCGATATTTATATATTTTTTTGTAGTACTTTAGATATACATATATATATATATGTATATTTTACTCGTAACTTATATTCGTTGGTCATCTTCGCAAGAATACGTTTATGTTAGATAGTAGGTGTGTTGATCGCTTTTGTAACACTATTTCGTTACTTCTGCGATCTCGTCCGCGTTGGTTGACCACTATAATTGTATGGATTGTCTGATTGACTCGTCCATTTATATATTCTGACACTTGCGCGTGTCTCTGATTTAGATAATTTAATAAATTTGCACTCGAATTGACTATCAGTCGCGAGAATAGACCTATATTTATATAGGTCTATTGATCTCTTTTGTAATTCTATTATATTACCTCTGCGATCTTGTCCGCGTTGAGTGACCGCTATAATTATATGAGTTGTCCTATTGACTCGTCCATTTATATATTTTGCCACCTGCGTGTGTCTCTGATTTGAATAATTTAAATAATTGGTATTGATTTAATTGTCAGTCACGAGAATAGACCTATATTTATATAGGTCTATTGATCGTTCTGGTTTTATTGAATAGATAGTCCCCTTAGTAACACCTAGGGTATCCAGTGTACTTTCCTTCTTTCTTTTATTCTGCAGAAAGAGTTGCGCAAACGGCTGGGCTGGCGCTTTCTTGCTGATCAGTCGATCACCTTCTTTCCTATTAGCTTTCTGCGCTTAGGGTTTTCTTTTCTCTTTTTCGACTATTGGCAGGGTTTGCCCCCTCTTCGCCGTTACATATTAATTGGCGACCTTGCCAGGATACTCTGTTGCTACTGGGGACTCTTATAGGGTGATTTTTACATCCCCAAGCTTGAATATTTCAGTATGTCTGAGAACGCAGAGAATGCAAGCGGAATGGATGATCTTGAGACTTCTGGGGCTTTACACCTTCCCAATACATCTGGGGGGATGGCCACGGGGGGTTCAGTAGATAGGGATCCAATAGAGGTAGAAGAAAGAAATTTGATTTTGGAGCAGTTGAAACGATTGACAGATGCTCTGGATGAAACACAGAGGCAGTTGAATGAAGAGAAAGCGGAGAGGCGGAGGTTGGCGCAAGAGCTAGAAAGCAAACAAGAACGTAAGCCACCAGTTGCGGGGGGACGTTTTCGATTCCCGTTTGAACGAGACAATTATAGCTCTCAGCTGTCCAGGGAAGTTGATAACCCTAGAACATCGGAGGTTGTCGGAGGTAGCTTGGGAAGATACCACTTGCCTAGAGTAGGCTTTGCTGGTCGTGAAGGTGGTGGGATGTATTCTGCCGCTGGAACAACAAATGCGTCATACCAAAGCGCACCCGCACTATCAACTGTGACTACTTCAACTTATACTGCACCAATTTCCACAGTTCCATTGATTGATTTTGGTGGGGTTCCATCTAGCGGTGTAGGCACAGTGAGACCGGACCCTTTGGAGGCTATGCAGGCTCAGTTGACAATGATTACCAAGTCAGTTACTCTGCTGACGCAGTTGCATGCCCGGGCGTTTCGGCCGCGCGCCGCACCACCACCGAAGTTTATGCCTGACGATGGACAAGACTTTAATAAATTTCTCTGGAGGTTTGAACGATATTGTGAGTTCACCTACCCAGACCAACATGATGACTGGCTGATAGTTTTGGGGAATTACCTGGGCGGATCATACTTGGATTTGTATCGGCAGTTAACTAAAGATGAAGATTCATATCCTGCTGTAAAGAGTGCTTTAATTACATGGTGGAATCATGAGTCGGAAATGAAGAAGCAAAAGGCCACACAGGAGTTCATGCTGGCTAAGCGGAAGTCTGGAGAAACTATTAATATGTTTGCGTTACGACTTGAGCAACTGGCTAGTCGGGCGTACCCTGGTATGAACATGCGAACACATGACAACTTACGCCGCGCCTTTTTGTATAATATGCCGCTGGATGTGGAACAGAGAATGCGTGATTATATTTTGAATCATGAAGGGCGAACTGGCCAAAGGTTAGGTTTTGATCAGATAGTACGATTGGCCAATGAGCATTACAATGAACTCGGCATAGAACAAGGTAAGGATGAGGTGGAGTCCCTGAGGTCATCACCATATCTCATGTCACTCCTAAAGATTCTGCACCGAGGAAAAACATATGGAACGAAATTGTGAACCGTTATGCTCCTAGGCAGACTTCTTCACCCAAAGCTCAGAAGACTAAGCATCAAGAGAATGATAATTTTCCAAGAAGTCAGCAGAAAAATTCTGGTAATGCTGGAAGGACCCAGGGAAGCCCACAAAATGCTAGGAAAGCCCAGGCCAGCCAGCAAAACACGCGAAGATCAGCTAAGCTCTGTCATCATTGTGGCAAGACAAATCATACTATTGATGACTGTTTCCTCTATCAGAACATCTGTTCGTTCTGTCGAACGAAGGGACATCAAAGGGAGGAGTGCAGGAAGTTGCAACAAAGAAAAGAGAATAATCAATCCCCTTCACGGGCGGAAGCACCAGTGTGTCCATATTGTTCTGGGGACCACTTTGGTATAAATTGTCAAAGGCAGCAAGATTCTGCGCGAACTTCGCGGAGACCTTCGCCTAAGCCCCAAAGACCAAATCAAGGAGCTAGGCCAAAAACTAACCGTTGCACCACTTGTGACGAAGTTCACGAACCAGGCGCGTGCAGTGGTGCTCCTTTAAACTCCACAGCCCCGTGACTCTAGATCAGGCCACGGAGCTTCAGGGGCAAATAAATGATCTGTATTCTGATGTAGACAACCCCTTATCTAATACTGGAGAGGTTAAAGTCCATTTTAGTAATGTGGATAGCCAACCTCTTCATGTCGATGTGCTCATTGTTGGATGTGGGGACCGGATGTATCCTTGTCTTGTTGACAATGGTGCGTGCGTCAACCTCATTAATTCATCGGTTTTGGAAAGACTTCCCAATATTGTGCGGCGTTCTTCATCGCCAGTTCGAACGATCAGTGGTATTGGTCGCAATGCTGTCCGGGTGACGCAGATGGTCAAGCTTGCATTGCGGTTCCGTAGCGGGTTTGTCACCGGTTTTGACGAGTTTTATGTGGTTCCTTCAGAGTGCTTGAGAGAATCCCTTGTGTTGGGAGTTCCTTTGTTGCGAGCCAATAATCTTCTCCCCGATATGTCAACACATCAGTTGCTTAGTCGCGAAGGAGAGCGGTTTACGGTAATAGCACAGGACTCTATGAGAAGTGTTGAAGGAATGAAGGTTTGCACTCGGGAGAATGCCAAGTTGGAAGCTTATCAATGTGGATTTATTTCAATAAATCTGGATGGCTGTCCATACGTTCAGGACACGCTCTTATTGGAGGGGGTTCGGGATGGTAATTTGGAAGTGCTTCCTGGGGTAATCTCGCATGATAATTCGCCGGTGGTAGCTGTGTGTAACTACAGTGACCATGCAAGGTTTGTGCCGAAAGGTTACTTGGTCGGTAAAGTGCTGCCAATTTCTGACGTCGCTGAGGTGAATGTGGGTCATGTGGAAGCTGTTGAGGATGACTCCAGCGAACCGCAGATGCAGGAATATTGGACTAGAGACAAGATTATTGAGGAATTTGAATTTTCGGATATTCCGTTGGACGATACGCAAAAGGAGCAACTTCTTAATCTGTTGCTGAAGTATTCTTCTGTTCTCAGTACGGGAGATGATGATGTTGGCCTGGCTGAGAATGTGCAGCACCATATTGAATTGACCACTGATCGACCCATCCATGTACCTGTGCGTCGATTTCAAGGGCCACTAGCGCAGGAGATCGAGCGACAGTGTTACGAGTTGGAGGACAGCGGCATCATCCGTAAAAGTCGATCACCATACTCTGCTCCTGTTGTGCCAGTGAGAAAAAAGGACGGTTCCTTACGTCTATGTATCGATTACCGGGCTTTAAATAAATGTACAAAGGATGATGCTTTTCCCTTACCTAACCTAATTGACTCGATATATAATATGTCGGGTTCGAAATACTTTACCACAATCGATTTGGTTCGTGGTTATTATCAAATTGAAATGGCCGAAGATAGTGTGGAGAAGACTGCATTTTCAACGCCTCTTTCTCATTATGAGTTTCTTCGGATGCCATTCGGGGTGAAGGGTGGACCAGCCACTTTCCAACGGGGCATGATGATGGCTCTTTCAGGAATTCCCTGGTCAGAGGTCATGGCTTATTTGGATGACATAATAATTAGGTCCCGCACTTTCGAGCAGCACTTGGTCTCTCTGGAAAAAGCTCTGAAGGCATTACAAGCTAATGGGTTTAAATTGAAGCCACAGAAGACGAAGTTGTGTCGGGAGTCTGTGGAATTTTTAGGGCATCTTATTAGTGGTCAGGGTATTCTTCCCCTGGAGAAAAACTTATCTGGAGTTCTTGATTTTCCAGTGCCTAAGACAGTTAAGCAATTGAGGCAGTTCTTAGGCATGGTTAATTTCTACCGTCGCCATATTCCTAATTGTTCCGAAATTGGCAAGCCGTTATCGTGCCAGACTGGCGGACGTGTGGTTCGTTGGACGCCGGAGTGTCAAACAGCGTTTGAAGTGCTCAAGTCAGCGTTGGTAAGTCCAACATTGTTAACGTTTCCGGATTATGGTTTGAATTCTCCGCCCTTAGAACTCCATGTCGATGCTTCTGACATCGGTGCTGGGGCAGTGCTATCGCAGCAGAAGGATGGCGAATCTCGACCTATAGCTTTCATTTCAATGACTTTTTCAGAAACGCAACAGCGGTATTCTACCGTTGAGCGCGAGTTAGCCGCTTTACGGTGGGCAGTGAGAGCCTTACGACCTTTTCTTTGCAATGAGAAAAAGTTTGTGATCTTTAGCGATCATGAGCCGCTCCAATATTTGCAAAACATGTCGGCCGCTGATGGGCGTATAGCTAGGACGTTAGATGAGCTTAACGAGTATAACTACGAAGTGCGACATATTAGTGGGAGGAAAAATGTCCTCGCTGATGCGTTGTCACGTTCACCACTTTCTGCAGTGGAATCGGATTATTTGCCGGAGTCGGAGTCGGTTAACTGCTTGGGTGAGCAGTTCACTATCCCAACTGGTTTTAGGCAGGTGGAGGTACCTGGGGGGGGTGATTCGCTCTTCAGATGTTTCGCGCTATGCTTGGAGGGGAGTGAGAATGCTCACATAGATATACGAGAAGTAGTTGTTGACGAACTTTTAAAAGATCCGAGTAAATATAATCTGCAGGGTAGGAATATTTTGAAAAGGCTGAGACTTATGAGACTTCCTGGACAGATGCCTATCCCGGAAGTAATTCAGGCATTTGCCCAACTTTGTAAATATCAGGTGCACGTGTATTATAATACGTCTACTCCCTTAATTTATGGTGATGAAAGTAGTGACGTATGTTCTTTGAGGTGTGTATCTGGTATACATTATAATCTGCTGCATCCAGTTAAAAGTGATGGTGGAAAGCATGTGCCACCAGACGATAGCAGCGATCGCCGGGTGAATATGGTAAAGGTTCAGAGTCTCAATATTTCATCTGACGCAGATCATAATCTAGTGTCTAACTCTACTATAGACAGTGAGGTTATTTTGAGAGAGCACAAACAGGATCTAACTTTGAGGAAACTGGTTAGGGTGGTTAAAACTCAAACCCCAGTTCCGCAGTGGGATAAGACCTTAAGTTTATTTAAGACAGTGGGTGATAAACTTTCCTTGGAGGGTAATATATTGTACCTCAACTCGGGAGACCGTAGGAAATATATAATTCCCTTTTCATATTTGATTGCTGTAGTCTGTCAGATTCATTATGAATATGGTCATTTGGGAAGGAATAAGTTAATCTCTCTCATATACGAAGACTTGTGGAATCCGAGGGTGGTGCAAGTTGTGGCTGATGTGTGTAGAAGTTGTCCACATTGTCAGCAGAACAAGACAAATCCAAATAGTGTGAAACCACCACTCCTAAAAATTACTTCAAATCATCCCTTTGACTTGTTGGCAGTGGATTTGCTCCAGTTGCCACGGTCAAGAGGTAATAATGGTTATTGTTTTGTGGCCATTGACCACTTTTCAAAATTTATTTCCGTGGTGCCACTTGTGAAGAAGACTAGTATTGCTGTGGCAACGCATTTAAGTACAAGTTGTTACCTTTTCTGCCATATATCCCTGACCGCTTGCTTAGTGATAGAGGCCTGGAATTTATGGGTGAACCGTTTGAGAGGGTCTTACGAGAGTTTGGTATTTCTCACGTGGTAATTTCAAGCCATATGCCTCAATGCAACGGAGTTACAGAGAGGGTTAATCGTACTCTGCTGCAGACATTACGGATGTTGGTGCAGGAGAATCCCGTTTCCTGGGATACCGAGTTGCCTCAGGCCGTGATTTTGTATAATAATACGTGGCATTCTGCCATTAAAGCAACGCCTAGCGAGGTTTTATTAAAAAGGGCGCATACTTTTGCCAGAAATCCTTGTTTGCAGCAATATTGGAGGGAACCTTCTTCTAAATTCGCTCCATACAAAAAGGGGGATAAAGTTGCTTATAAAACTCATCTTCCGGGGGATTTGGTCACAAATAAGTTTAAACGCCGATATACTGGTCCTTTTGTTGTTCTCAAGGTGTATTCTAATAGTCTGTCATATGTTATTTCCCGATATCCTCTGGAGCCTCAAAGTAAAGAGGTAACCGCACATTATTCGCAGTTACGGCCGTGGGTGGATGTTCCTGAATATTTGAGGAAAAACCACTATTTTAAGACCTTATTGTTGCATTCAGATGATGAGTGCGAGGAGGAAGTTAGGGAAGTCCGTGATGTTTTGCCACCAGAGGAACAAAGGGAGGAGAGTGGTTTGGTGACAGAGGAGCCGAATTTATTCGATGCCGTGGAGTTGGAGGAAGAAGAACAGGATTTCCTGGGGTTTGAGGCCTCACCATTTTCGTGTGATGAATATTCTGCTCTGCAGGACTTGGCTGAGAGTCAAGAGCGGTTAGACACGATAATGAAGTCTGTAGTGTTAGATCAAGTACAACACCTTAGTGGCGGTGTGGCAAAACTCATTGAGGAGTCGTTCTCTAGTCCGAGTCGATCCTCCGTTGTTGGTTCTGCCAGCAATCACGGTCGCATGGATCCTATTGAGGAGGGTTCTATTGAGTCTGCGAGTTCGGGGTCCCGATTGTTGATTCCTATGTCCGCATTACATCCTTCGGCGCGGCCTTATCACACTAGGCGAATTTCTTTTACCGCTCCGCTGATTCGTTTCGAGCCCGCTTCGCCGTTAGCGGGTGGGTCGGTTCGGATGGAGTCTTCTGGAAGTCGGGAGGAGTCTTTTGGAGAGCTGGAGCAATCATGGAGCCAGACGTCAGCATTTGAGGGATTTAGCCCTCAGGTGCAAAAGTTGTTACGGTCATCCCCTCATAATAGTTCTCTGGGGGTCCTGTGCGATTTGGAGTCGTCTGAAAGCGAGCATGAGAGCAAGTGTGAGAGTTTGCCTGGGGAGTATATGAATGATTCCTATGGGGGACCGGATAGGCTTGCTATCATCCCGGAGCCGGAGAAGTCTGATATTCTGGAGCCGGAGGTGAGAAACCAACGGCCGCATACGAGATCCAGGGGGGCGGTAGCGGAGTTATCCAATACCATGGCTGTGCCTCTGGAGTATCAGCGCCGAAGGCCAAGTAACATAGCTAAACAATTAATCACAAAATAAATTCTTAATTATCTATGATAAAAGTAATTGAATTTTTTTTACAAATTATTAGTGCGAAAAAACGTAATGTTAGCACCGTAAAAATAAATAAATAAAAATAAATAAATTACACTTTGAGAAAAATAATTAAAACTGAAAAAGAATATTCTAATAAAACTGATACTATTGCGAAAGAAGTAATATTAAATGTTCTATTAACGTTATTAGAAGTTAAAGAACGTAAATCTGCGTCACAAAAGCAACAGAGCGGAGACAATCTCGTGGTATATATCAAAATGCAGCCGTGCTTTCCGAAAAGCGTATCGATGGCGAACTTAAAATGAGTATAATATGATGAATTCCGATGTACTAATTACTAATTGCCTTACAGGTCCTTATTTTTCATTTTATTGTTCATTATGATATATAACCATTGCTTTGTTCTAAGAGATATATTTTTATTTGCAGATGAAGAACATTCTGGTCAGCGGAGATTCCGAGGTTGACTCGCTATGGATGTAATCACACAAGAATGGTGTAATATGCACCGTGTCCTAAGTAAAGGAATTTTTTTTATATTTTGTAATATGCACGGAAGAAAAAAAAAGGGGAAACAAATTTCCTTAAATGTTTTCTTAAATGATGTTACATGTCAAGATCATGCCCTACGTTATACAATTATTAACCTATATCTGTAAAATATTTATGTGTAACGAGCCATGTTGTAAGCTCTTAATTGGATAATTGTTTGGTTTAAATTTTTTATTGTGGTTTTTTCTCAAGTGTGGGATTGTAAATTATATATGGGGTATTATGTTGTCTCCTGGTGTCGTATGGGGTAGCTGGCAATGTTACAGTTGCCCTGGGATTCATTCGACTAGCATCTTTGTCCGGTTTGTTGAGAAAATGGGCCATTTCTGGTGGGGGATAATGTAATGGGCCTGCTGCCATTGCATTTCATTTTTCCCCTTTCCAGGTGATGGGCTCATCTCAAGTCGGCAGATGGTCAGAAAACGACGATGGTGGATTCGGGCCACACAGTGGAAGGCTCAAAGGAGAGAACCTTGGGCGCAGTGTGGAAAAAACTCAAAGAGCTGAAAATAAGCTAAGTTTAAATGTCATGCATATTCTATAGAATATACATGACAACATTTTAATTCTTTAGATATTTATGAGCACCTTTTCTTTCTAGGTTACTGACAAAGTAAAACAATTTTTGGAAAAGATCTGTATTATAAAGATTTTATACATTTAGCAGCCAAGTATTCTGCTGCTGGCAAAAATCGGTATTAATTAAAATCTGTACCGTCAATTCATTGATTGAAGATCCCCTATATTAGGGTATGTCCAACTTCTTAACAATTCGTCATTTCTTTGTAATATTTGGCAATATATTGAATGGATAGTTTGTCTAATGTATTGCGCAAAATCTCTGATAACTGCATTTTCCGCAGGGATCGGATCTGGGAGCGGTTTGATCTGGGCTTGAATTCATTTTATCGGGGCGTGGAACCAAACTGAGGGTGATTTATCCTGCCTTGCGGCCCAGTCTTTCTCTGGCCGATTACGTCACCGTCATTGTTCACTTGAGGCTCAATAATTGCCTTGAACTGTAGCCGAAGCTGCGGGCTATACAGTTAATGCTGCCGCTTAACCTGACGCTGGTTATATCAGAGGGTCGAGTAATCACAGATAGATAAGTTGCGTATTCCCTTCATTGTGGGTTAAATTGCAATCGTAACTATCGTCAGTGCGCATAAATTGTTGTAGTCGATGAGTTGTTGACGGGATTCACTTGCATGGATATATTTTGATGCGTAAATAGCAGTTAAATTGTTTTAAGGTCTCTTAATTGTCGTAACTTTGCATCACTGTAAACATACATAGATTCGGGTACATGCATATTCTGCCCTCTCAAATTGATTAATTAATTGTTTTTTTTGTATTAAACTAAATCTGATTAACTAATGTTTATTTTTGTGTATTAAACTGAATGGCCATATAGTTATACATGCGTAATCTGATACTGTTAACGCGATAATTATTATTGTTTTACTACTCTAAATTCTTCTGCCATTTTGTCTTATGCTTATATTTGAAAACGCCAATTATTAATTGTTTTGTAATCGAATAGTATTTCCGTTTATGACAATATTCCGATATTTATATATTTTTTTGTAGTACTTTAAATATACATATATATATATATGTATATTTTACTCGTAACTTATATTCGTTGGTCATCTTCGCAAGAATACGTTTATGTTAGATAGGTGTGTTGATCGCTTTTGTAACACTATTTCGTTACTTCTGCGATCTCGTCCGCGTTGGTTGACCACTATAATTGTATGGATTGTCTGATTGACTCGTCCATTTATATATTCTGACACTTGCGCGTCTCTGATTTAAATAATTTAATAAATTTGCACTCGAATTGACTATCAGTCGCGAGAATAGACCTATATTTATATAGGTCTATTGATCGTTCTGGTAATTCAATTTTATTACCTCTACGATCTGGTCAACTTCGATTGGCCCCTCTGATCTGATAGGCTGTGCTATTGCTGGAATTCGTAATTTCATAGACCAATATTAATTAATATTTTTTTATATAGTTTAGTCTCCCGTAAATCAAAAGCTGTATATATGTCTGTTTTTTAATTATATATTTTTATATTAACTTGTGTGTCTGCGTTTTATTGAATAGCTAGTCTCCTTAGTAACACATAGAGTATCCAGTGTACTTTCCTTCTTTCTTTTATTCTGCAAGAAAGAGTTGCGCAAACGGCTGGGTTGGCGCCTCTTGCTGATCACGTCGATCATTTTCTGTCCTATTAGCTTTCGCGCTTAGGTTTCCTTTCTCTTTTTTCCGAAACTATGGCAGGGTTTGGCCCCCTCTTGCGCCGTTACTATTATATATATAAATATATATATATATATATATACTAATATATATATCTATAATATATATATATAATATATATATATATAGTATATATATAGTATATATATATATATATACAGCGGTTCACATTAAAAATTTGAAAATTTTTTTTTTTTTGATTTCCCCTGACTTCCCTGACATTCCCTGACCAAATCCGCAAATTTTCCCCTGACCAGCGTGTTCGTTACTTTTGGCGTATAAAATATCTATTAATCATTATTGCAACGCCTATTTATTCAGTTCATACATTAAATTATTAGAAAATTTTCTTTCGGAACTTTCATTATCTTGGATCAATCTAAATAAATATTTTATTTTTTTAGCAATCGACCTATACCTTCCCATAGCCGTCCAACGCACTTTTTTATTTTTTCCAAAAGTAACATTTTATTTTATACAAAAAGAAAATAAATTAAAAGCTTAGATTAATAGCCTTAGGTGAATAGCGTCCACTGTGATCACAAAAGTTTCTAAATGGGGAGATTTAGGTAACTTTTTCTTCTCAAGCATCTGAGTTATTAAAAAAAGAGAGGAAATTATGTCAAAAGCTTTTCCATTTTAACATGTATTTTTTGCTCTTCAATTTATAAGATCTGTATGAAGTAATTTTTCCTTTTTCACCTTTTTTTATCTTCTTACTTCTTGGAATCTGTTTTGACTCTTTGAATGTTCCTCCCCCAAATTATCTCCTATGGGCCAGCTCTTACGATTTGTCAACATTAAACTTGAGTGATAGGAACTTTTAATGAAGTACTTTCATGAGATCTTATACCATTGTGCACTGTTCTTTGAGAAATCAGACTATTTTCTTTCAGATTCTCCACTAAAATTGCTTAATTTATAGAAAACCCTCCTTCCACTGTCGCATTTTCATGCGAAAATATCATTCCTAATTTAATAATTTGCCACAATTCCACATAACATTGATTCCCAGGTACTATAGAAGAAAAAACTAATCAAATCTCTTAGAAAGACAATCACCATCCAAAAATATTTGGAATTTTAATTCAAGGGTAGAGATGAGCTTCATCTGCAACGTAGATGGTAATGTGCTTTTGCTTTTCTATGAAAATAGGAGCAAATCCATGGTTGAATTGTTAATCCATATTACATTTCATCGGCCCCTTTTTTAAAATTTGAAGCTACCGCTTTGTTGTTGTGTGTTCTTCATGCGCTATTCCTTTGACCGAAAATCTTCCTATCTTTTGCCATTAAAAGATCATATAATAAGTATACATGGTGATTTCTAAACTACTCATATGAAGGGCATGTTGCAAAAAGGTGATGGAAATGATCTAGAATGGTGGTTTAAAGACATTTACTACGTTATAGCAAACCAAACTTTTAAAGTGCCCGATGAGGATTACATTAAATATATTCCATGTAGAATTGAATCTTTAATGCACAAGATAGAGTATGAGAGATCATGATCTGAAATCTGATTTTGGTTGGTATTAATAGAACACCCTCATGGGTAAATACGGATGCCGATGAAACAATCTGATTGAGATTATGTGAACTTTAAGACAAGTTGGATTGCTCACTGATGATATTGTCATAGAAGCATAAAGCAGTAGCACCACACTTTCTACTATATGAATGTGAGTATTAAGGCCATCACATATCACCGCAAAAAAGCTCTTTATTAGATAGTTTCTAGTATGACGAATGTTTTTGATGAAGTATGGCGAAAATGGTAGTTTTCCCCTCCTATGATGAGTGAACCTTGACTGAGCTTTGTTCTGAATCCAT
>JABUQX010115174.1:25000-30837 GCA_015478945.1 Trachelipus rathkii
TTTGCTCTTATCCATGTTTACTTTCAAACCCTCCTTTTACACACCTGCCCAATCTCTTCTACTACCAATCCTCTCAAACTCTTAGATTCCGACAAACAAAACCAAATCATCCGCATATAATTAGTAGTAGGGCACCTCCACTCATCTCCATCATTCTAACACCATTTCCTGTCACACCCACCTTTCAATCTTTAATTTAACCCCATCCATATACAAACTGAATAACCAAGGAGACATAACACATCCCTCCTCACTCCGCTATTAATACTAATCCAATCACATTTTGACACGCATTTATTCGTTTACCATGCTCACTATCGTCATACATCTTATGATTCATTCAGAGCCTATCACCAACACTATATTTCAAACAACTGCCATAGACCTTCCCTATTAACCTATCATACCTGTTTGCAAATCCATAAAACCTAAATACAATTTATTCTTCCCTCTCTCTCATTTTCTCTATCATTTGCTTCAAAGTAAAGATTTGATCCACAACCCTCTACTACTCGCCGTAAACGCACCTGGTTCTTCACCAATCAGGTCCTTCGTCCACTCCGTGCGCACTCTTTCGACCAATAACACCAAGCATATATCTTCTACAACACTCAATAACACTATACCCTATATTTCTACAGTTCCCCTTTACTCCCTTACCCTTATATAAACGTACTATTTCTGCTCTTCTCCAATCCTCGAAACTATAACCCTCCATAAACCTTTATTACACAACCTCAAGATCCAATCAATCACCATCTTTGGCCTCCGTTCTTGATCATTTCAGCCAGTAATTCCATATATATCTGCAGATTTACCATTTTTCAACTTCTTACTCTACCCATTTCCTCCTCTTTGCTAATAACCTCTCCCCAAATACCTATTCCTTCTTGTACATCAAACCCACACTACAGTCCCATTATTCACCTCATCATTTAACTGCCAATATTATACAATTTTCAAAGTGTTCTTTCCCACTCCACTCACATCCATTTCATCAGTACAACAACACCATCCCTATTCATTATTCTAACAGTTCCCTTATTCTAATTCTTAACCTTTCGCGCTTCTCTCCAGAGAGCTCCCTATTTCCTTGTATGTCCCATTCTCCTCCTTCCAAACTGTTCATTTACCTCTTCTTTTCTCTTATGTATGCATCTTTTAGTATTCCTTTTTTTTCCTCCTTATATAATTCCAAACATCTTTCTTTTGAAACTTCATCATTTGCTTTTAGTACATTCAACCACGCTTTCTTTTTTACTTTTAACCGCTTGCATCACCTCTTCATTCCACCACTCACTGTTAACATTCTAACTTCCTACTTTAGCACGCCCACATACTTCTTTTGTACTACTAACAATTGCTTCCTTCATTTGCTTCCCAGATTTATTCAGTTTTCAACTGTTCATATTCAACTGATTTACTTGCGAGCGTTCTTACATACTTATCCTATTACTGGTCACTAAACTTCTCACTCTTAAATTTGACCCACTTCCTTCCGTATCACCTTCCTCTCCATCCAAGCCCCCACTAAACTTAATTTTACATAGAACAACATAATGATCCGATAATCCCATTCCTAACCCCCTCACTGATTTAACATCCAACACATACTTCAACATCTCCTTCTTCACCAACACAAAAATCAATCATACTTTTCACTTCGATACCATCTCAACCTACACCAACTCTAGAACTTTATGGATCCTCTTGTTGTTTAAAGAAAGTATTACTACACAGATACCTCTCCCCTCACAGGCACAATCCACCTTCCTACCATTCTCAGTTTTCTCCCGACACCCCAAAACCATCTGTTATACCATTCCTCTTTTGTATCATATGATATATATATATATATATAATATATACTATATTATATAATATATATATATATATATATAATATATATATATATATATATATATATAATATATAATATATATATATATAAATTATTATAATATATATATATATATATAATATCCGTATTAATAGTCCATATTAAGGTTTAGAAGGGGTATTGGTAACAACTGTATAATTTTAAACATCTTTAATATACATAAAAGAGTAATTTTAAAAAAAAACAAAAAAAACATTTTGTTTTAAAAAAAAACGATTTTTTTTTTAAAAAAAAAACAAATTAAAAAAAACTGTTTTTTTCACAACCCTAGGTATATATATATATATATATATATATATATATATATATATATATATATATATATATATATATATAGTATTATATTAATAAATATATATATATTTTTTATTTATATATTATATTAATTTAAAAAAATATATATATATAAATATATATATATATATATATATATATATATATATATATATATATATATTTGGGTGTCTCTTATTATAATAGGTAAAAAAAAAATTTAGATTTTGAGAAGTGCCGGATGGAATTTTGTTCCTTTGTATGTTGAAAGGTTCTCCACCAAATTTCAACTAAATCTAAGGTTGTTAACACAGCGCTCATCCTTTAAAATTTTAAGTGATCAGCCAAAAAATGGAGAGTGTGTGCTAATAAGTGACTGTTTGAATTTTACTCTGTCAGTGTTAAAAGTAGTGACTTTCTAGATATAAGTGAAGATAATTAGTTACGTTTTTACTTGTTTTCAATATGGCAAAGGCTTTACGCCAAGAAATTTATTTGATCAGACATTACTCACATCAAATAACAGGGAGCAAATTACCATCGAAAGGAGACTGTTTACGCATGTTATTTTACAACATGTGCGTTGGCAAACTTGAAGAATGTGTAATATTTTGGAAGAAAACAAGAATCCTTACCCAAGAATCTCATAAATGTAAAGGTAAATTTTAAGTTTATATAATACATGGCAGAAGTTGGTAAAGGACAAGAAAAAATCTAGCGATATTATCTTAAAGAAACAAGATTTTTCTAATTCTTTGGAAGATCTATTTGACATAGCACATCAGAATGCATTGCAAATGATCAGTATCAAAGAAGATAGACAATTTTTAAGAAAACAGCTTGAAAAGGGAAGACCAGGTTCAATGTGTGGCATCGATAGAAATTTAGATGCTATTGAGAAACAAAAATTAAAAAGATTAAAAAAAGAAGAAGAAAGAAAGCAAAAATGCTTAAATAAACCATCTAATTCGGCTGATGTTTCAGAATGTAAGTATAAATATTATATAGTTTGCTAGTTGTTGTATTACAATTTAAAGAATAAAGATACTAAACATATTTTCTGTTTTTAGTTGTAGTGGAAGATATTGATATTGTCTCAGATTCATAATTGGAGGGAGAAAATAGTGAAGAACATCAGGAAAAAAAAGAGGAACGTTTATCTTCCAATCCACTAGTGAAATTGTGAGTTACGAAATTACTTAAGAAGACTTGGCTCTTGGGATAATGTTCTTCAAGTTGTTTTGAATTCAGTTCTTCATAGAATTTATAATTGTTATTTCCATCATAATGTAAATTCTGCAACCTATAGAACAACTTTCAATAAGATCGTAAATTGATGCTTCACTTCTCTTTCTATCATCAACCTGCATAGGAACAAATGATAAAGTCAATTGACAGATTTGACTTTATATTTTTGACTTTACCTTTTTACTCCATTACTTATTCCTTATTAAACCTTGAATAAAAAAGTTACAAACACTTTTAAACTGATTCAATATCAATTTACATTTCTTTTTTTTTTACTTTTTTGGTCCAAAAAGAACTATATCTATGTTGAATATTGAATAAATTGTTCGTTATTGATTATATTATTTACATTTATTGACTTTTTAGCACTCTTGAAAAGTATATTATATTTTTTAGTTTTTTAGGTAATTTAATTTTATGAAGTGTCTTTAATATTTTTAACTTTGGATTCAATTGTTTGCTTACTACAAATTTGATATGCATGTAACGTTAATATAATGAATATACCCTTCTTTATATGTAATTTGTGTCATGAGAACCAACATATACTTAGGGTTGTGTGTTGTTCTTTTTGTGAAAAATGTGACAAAGGTGTTCATGTAAATTGTTTTAAAATTTACCATACCAAATAAATAAATAAATAAATAAATAAATAAATAAATAAATATATATATATATATATATATATATATATATATATATATATTATATATATATATATAATATATATAAATATATAATATAATATAATATATTATATAAATATATATATATATATATTCTATATATATATAATATTATAATATATATATAATATATATATAATATATATATATAATATATATATATTATATATATATATGAGAATGTTGTGATGTTAATCTTTGTTCCATATATGCTTATATAGAAAGAAATTGATTTTATTTAAGAAAGAAAAATGATTTGTAAAATTTGAAATTTTTTGTATAGCATGTTTTAATAGCATCCTTCATTAAGGCCGCCTCTAATTTTTATGAAATTTTTAATTTTTTTTTTTTTTTAAATGCATTTTTTTACTTTAATTGCTTTCAATTACTATGAATTTTAAGTAATATAAAAATTGTATACTAATTTCTAACTTTCGGCATAAATGGGTTAATAATACACAATCAGGGGTGTCTGGTATTAAAAAATCTAAATCATAACCCTTTACTTAATAGATCATGGATCTTACTTCATTAATAAAGATTTTAGTATTAAGAATTTCATCGTCATAACCCTTTGGAGGATTTAATTCCAATCTAAAGCTATGTTGTAATTGTCATCCCTTATTGTAAAGTATCCCTTAAGTAAACTCATTAATTCCGCAGGTACATCCATATAATATATTACAGTATTTTCCAATTCCCTACTCATATATGATGGGTCTACATTATAAAAATTATTTTGGAACATGAGGTCTAAGATTTTATCATCGATGATTTTAACTGAAGGGTTCAATTTCAACAATATCCAGAGAAAATTTGAACAGCGATTTAGTTAAAGCACTATCAATTTTAAATTTAAGTTTTTTTGAGAGCAACATTTATTTTAGCTTTATTAGTGGCTCTCTGCCTATAGTGGTAGAACTGTTATCTTCACTCATTTTAGTGACTCACTTTTACTAAATAACAAAAATATCAAAATGTCTTAATTGGTAAAAATTTAAAGTTAACAATCAATAAAAGCCCTAGTGTAACTAAACATAACAAATAGGCTTTATTTATAAGGACTAGGTTACTATTTACAACCCCTCTCCTAAGTGTTACACTTGGTAGGCTTACTAGGCTAAGGTTAGTTAGGTTAATGTTATGAAAATAATCTATACATAAATCAGTATTAAATAATGCAATATACACATATCTATGTTTATTAAGCTTCACCAATATTATAATATAAATTATATTGATTAGGCTAAATAGTAAAGTTATCATAGGCCCAAACTGTATATGCTAGGCCTAAGTTAGGTCGAGACAATGTTTAAATTATGGAGTTTAACACAAAACAATTTGCTTGAAATATGTTGAAACTAGCTATAAAATGACCAGCATCAACCACTGTGATGTTAAAATTATTGTTATGATTTTGAGATATACACTTAAAAGTATGAATGAAAAGAAAGTTCTTACCTTAGATAAAGTTATAATTGTGCATATAAGCCTACCTACTCTGATAATACCTAGGCACATATGTCTATATATTACTCCTAATCAGGTTACCTTTCTTACACAACCTCTTCCAAGATCTTCCCTTTCAAACAATTTGTTTGATGGGTTTGCTCTTGCGAGTCTTAAATATATTTAAGTATGAATTATTAAATTTAACTATATTTACATCAACATAATTATATTTAACCCTGCACTGAATCTTAGTATCACAGCTGTTAAGCCGCCAAGTA
>JABUQX010115175.1:0-5000 GCA_015478945.1 Trachelipus rathkii
TGGTGACACTCTCCACACTCCGTGGCAAAACCCGCCTTGCTGCCCGAATTGCAAGGGTTCTCATCAGGCGTCATCTGTGCACTGTCCCTCTTTTCTTTTGGAAAATGAGATTCTTGAACAGTGTACCATACACAAGCTCGACCGCCGTGAGGCCTCTCGTCGTGCTAGGGAGAAACTTTCACACCTGTCCCTCTCCTTTGCTGCTGCGACTAGGCCGGTTTCTACCGCACAACCTTCCCATCGCCCTCGTGCGTCTCCTGCGCCTCAATGTAATTCGCAGCTCTCTCGATCGGATACAGTAACCACTACTGGGTTACACATTTCTACTCTGCAAATGAACTGCCCCCCGCATTCTCCCGACATGATCCGTACTGTCGCTCATCAGTACTCCTCAGTCCTTACATCCATTTCCTATGGTGTGGCTTCGGCTAAGTTCAATCCGCACCCAGGGTTGTATGCTCTCCAATTTCTGTTTCTTCCCCTGATTTGGAAGCATCCCCTGCGTTACTACTCGATGATGACTCTCCTTTGACGACTGTTTCCCGTAAATGTCCGGCTCCTGTGTCTCCTGGGAAGCCGCTGAACCTTTCTTCTCCTGGTATTGTGGACTCTCCTGAACGTGTCACGTCTTCAGCGAGGCGCCATTACTCTTTTCACTATCGGGCGATAAATTTCTTAAAATCCTCGCCTTCTGCCCGTCCGACTGGGTCTCCTGGTGGTTTGCCCAAACGTGCCCGTCGCTCGAAACGCCATGGTGATGTGGAAAGCAATTCGTCTGTTTCAGCTATCCCAGATAGTTTATCGGGCCTTGCTTCTGCATCCGACCCTCCAGTTCCTTATTCCAGCGATTCCGAGTCCTACTCTGATATTCTAATGAATGTTACCACCGACTCTACATCCTCTGAGGTTCCCCAACTTGGGATCCAGGTCCCCCCCCCCACACTGTACCTCTTGTGCTCCCTCACGGTGAGTCCGAGTCCCCTGTTGTTCGGGGGGATTCCGGAGCCATTGGGGGTGATACCACTATATCCTCCCCCGCCTCGGCTCCGCTGTCCTTCTCTGGGCTGCCCCCACAGGACGCTAAACTTTGTGGGGATGTGCTTCGGGCCTCCTCCCCCGTTCCTTGTCTGGTTCCTCCTCTTGTCATACCTGTTGAGACTCCTATATTTGTGTCATACACCTGTGACTTCCGGGTCCGTCCTGGACGATATTGGGGGTTCCCCTGTCTCCCCCGTTGAGAGACGATCTTCTCTGGCGCTGGTCTCCACCTTTGCCGTTAGGCTCGAGACCCTCTGATGTGGAGATTGATTTGGCTCGTCCTTTTGACGGGGTCTCTCCCGCAGTGGTGGGGAGCGCAATTCTCTATCTCAGATAAACTCCAGTTGTCAAATCTCCATGACCTTCCTCTTCCGCCGGACTATAAGGCGCCCCCTCGTGGGCCTTCTAGTGACCCGCGCCTTTGATCGTCGCGTACTTCTAAAAAGAAAGCTGATGCCCATCGCATATCAACGATTGTAACAGACCGCATTGCGGACTGATCGCTTCGTCTTCTTTCTTCAATGACTAAGTTTCTTCAATGGAACTGCCGTGGTTACTACCCAAACTTCGAAGAGTTGGGTAGACTTATTGAATTGCATACTCCAAAGGCCATCTGCCTCCAAGAATTGCAACTTCGTAACCGTGCTTTTCTGCCGCCATCCAAATACAGGTTGCCTCTTGCTTCCCAAAATCGTGGCGCTCATGATAGGGGTGGTGCGGTGATTCTGTTCCACGAATCGGTTCCTTTCACCCATATCCCACATTCCAACTCTGCTACACGCGATAGCTGTCCGTGTCCACCTCGATTCCCCGTTTACTTTGTGCTCTGTCTACCTTGCGCCTAGTTGCATTTACACGAGAGAGGATCTTTTTGGACTGTTTCGAAACCTCCCTCCGCCCTTGTTGGTTTTGGGGGACTTCAATATTCGCCACCCCATGTGGGGTGACTCAGTTTCGTCACCTAATGCGGATTGGCTGTTGGATGTTTTGCAGAGCTTTTCGTCCTTATGCTCTCTTTCGTTCATTGACAAATTCTGGTGGGACAGGTCGCCTTACTTTTGTGGGAGTGACCATTACCCTATTTACCTTTTATCTCTTTGCCCTGATCATCCTCCATCGCCCTATACCAGCTGGCGTTATGGCATGACAGAGCTGATTGGTCCTCCTTTCTCAATGCCTCCCGGTCACGACGTCTTTCCTTCCCTTGCGGATGCGTTCACATATTTTTTGCGGATGTTGTTCTGGAGGCGGCGGAAGCCATATCCTAGCCTTCTGCTGATCGTCGTTCTGCTACACCCGTGGTGGGGACGCGCGGATTGGCTCGGCTAACTCGTAGCTAAAACGTACAACTCTATCGTCATACAAGAAAACACCACAGTCTACATTGATCCTCTTTAAGGCCGCTGCTGCTCGGTCTCGGTGTCTAAACAGGAGGACCAGGAAACAGTATTTTCGAACTTACGTTTCCACGGTCAAATCATCTACGCCATTGTCGTCGGTGTATGGTGTTGTGCGCAAATTTTCTTGCAAGTACTACAGGGAGCCACCGACGGTCATCAGCTGTGGCCCGCACCCATGTGATATCATTTCCGCTCCGGGTATAGTTGCCGATGAGCTGGGATACCATTTTGCTACTTGCTGCAGTGATTCTCGGTATCTTGAGCCTTTCCAATCGATCCGCGCCCTCACTCAATTCCAGGACTTTTCTGTTCCTCCTGGTGAGGATCCTTCATATAATCGATTGTTCACGAGGGAGGAATTTCAGGAGGCTCTCCGCCTTTGTAAGGATGGAGCGCATGGCCCTGAGGGTATCTCGTACCCTACAATCGCGGACAACTAACGTCCCATATCTCTAACCTGTCACACCTGTAAGTTGATGGAGAAGATGGTGGCTATCGTTTTTCTCCGACGTTTGGAGGGCCTGAGGCTTTTTCCGCCCATCAGTTGAGTTTAGAAATCATCGATCCACATAGGAACCTCTTCTCCGGTTGGACCACGATATCCGTGAGGCTTTCTTCCTCTGATAAATGGTCCTAGCCTGTTTTTTCGATCTCCGAGAAAGCTTACAATTCCCACATGGAGAATGGGAGTTTCTCCATAGCTTGCACTCGCTGGGCCTATGGGGGACAGCTTCCCCTTCTTCCAATTCAGTCTTCTATGTCGGTAGATCTTCCGGGTTCGCTGTGGTACGCCCTCTGTCTCGTCATTTTTTGACATTGGTCGAGGGGTGCCGCAGGGAAGTGTGCTCAGCGTTTTGCTGTCGGTTTCAATCTTGTCACTGCTAGCATCCCATCATCCTTGGTGCTCTCTCTATGTGGACGACCTGGCGTTGTATGTTTCTGGAGTAAAACTTTTCATGCATGGAACGTCAGCTGCAGCTGGCCGTCAATTGGGTGACTTCGTGGAGTGATTCACGGGGCTGTTCGTTTTTTTTTCCGTCACTAGACGAAGACCGTGCTTTTTTCGTAGAGGTGGTAAAGCGGGATCGTAGGGGTGATTTGTCTCCCTTGCTGACGGCTTGTAATGGCTCCCCTATCCGTTCCCATGTCGGAGTGAGGTTCTTTGGGTATGTTATTGGATGCTTGCCTGACATATCTCCCCTCACATCCTCAATCTGAAGTCATTGAACTCTTACGCCACCTTACGTCTACATCTTGGGGTGCTGATCGTAAGGTCATGCTTCGTCCTGCTGCTCTGTTGTCAGGTCAAAGTTGATTATGCGTGTGCGATTATGTTCGCAGACGTCTCCGGGCATACTTGCGCCTTCTCGACCCGATACAGAATGAAGGTCTGCGGATATCCCTTGGGGCGTTTCGTTCTTCGGCAAAGGAAAGTTTGGAGGTGGAGGCTGGGGTGATGCCCCTGTCTTAACGGAGAGAATATCTAATGTGCTCCTTGTTTCTCCGTCTACAAATCCCAAAGCCATCGGCTTTGACTCCTCTCATTGCCGAGGTTCCTCGTAGGCCTTTAGCTGAGGTTGTAGCTTCTGTCTTCCGTTTTCTTCGCCTCCCTGTACGGGCTGTTTTACAACTTGACGACGATGATGTCTGCCTGCCCTTATTGGTTGTATCCGCCCCTGTGGTGTGCATGAGGTTGTCTGCCTTATCAAAATCCGGACCACCCGTCTCAACTGAAGGCTTCCTTTCTGTCTCACCCTGGCTCTCCATGGGAGCTCTGTGAGCATCTACACCGCGATCAAGGCGGAAGAAGGGTGGGGTGGGTGAATCAGCGGTCTTCCGGACGCTTACTCGCGTCCCAACACTCTCCCTTCTGACGCGTCCGTCTTTACGGCCGAGTTAGTTGCACTAACTTTAGCTATTAATATGATTCTGACACTAGATCTGCTTGACACGTATACAATTTTTTCTGACTAGCAGAGTGCTGCTCTTGCACTACAAGATCGAATGACCAGACATCTTTTGGTTTCCATCATCCAAAGGTTTCTATGTATGCTGCATGCAAGACACAAGCGTTTGACGTTTTGCTGGGTCCCATCCACGCTGGTATCCTGGGTAACGAATTGGCTACAAGCGGCTATCGCGCCGCCCAACCTGCAAAATTACTGTCGACGAATAAATTACTTGTTGGCCATCTTGCTGGAACATGCTCCCAGCTGCTGATTTTGCCTCCCGACTCAAAACAGGGCTTTCTCGCTTGTTGTCGGAGGATCATCGTGGTGCCAAACTGCGTAGCATAAGGCCAGTCCTATGGATTTGGCCATCGTCTTTTCGCCGGTGTCGGCACCAGGAGATGGTCCTGGCTCGTTTGAGAATTGGCCATGCTAATATAACACATAGCTATCTTATGGCGAGGGAGCATCCCCTTTCACGTCCTTTCTGCCGTTCCCATTGTCTACTTTCGGTACGCCATCTTCTCGTGGATTGTGTGGCTCTTGTGGCTTCTAGAGACAGGCTATTTCCCTTTGTTTACACACCATACCTTTCCAATCCGCCTCATTTAAT
>JABUQX010115175.1:10000-20000 GCA_015478945.1 Trachelipus rathkii
TATTCCGTTATACTCGGAAAGACATGCAGTAAAATATAATGATAAAAAAAACACATT
This sequence comes from Trachelipus rathkii, assembly GCA_015478945.1. NCBI lineage: Eukaryota > Metazoa > Arthropoda > Malacostraca > Isopoda > Trachelipodidae > Trachelipus > Trachelipus rathkii. Next base: position 10,058 of record JABUQX010115175.1, read on the forward strand.
GGGATGGCGTGTCTTTGAGGGATATCCACTAGGTACTAAATGTGCAAATTATCGTGAGACCTTCTCTTCATAAAGTCGATGTTCCAACACCGTGGCGGTGAAGGTAGGGGCCCACTCAGCATGCGAAATCAGAAGAGTCATTCGGTGAAGGTTAGGTAGTGACAAGAGAAGAGGAAGTCTTGACTGTAGGTAGCTAGGGGGTAAATTGAATGCTGAGGACGTCAAAGCCTCTATTTTCCTAGGGCTTGTCAGCCTTCAGAGATGAGGTGTGTCTTTTATTAAATGCTAAACAAAATTATTAGTCAACTTCATAGAAGACATTTTAAAGACTACTGCGCCATAACACCAAAGTAAACAGGCTTAGCGCGCCCGTCAGGCCAAAGTGGGAAGCCGCAACAAGCAGGCTAAGGCAAAACCTTGAGCCGTAAAGACGCTAGCTGTGAGTATGACTGCGGAATAGCCGCCCGAAACGTGTTCAATCTGCGATCCGCTCCACCAGCGGTACGTAACATGATGCCCAGAGATTATGCACACGAGTTCAGGACAGCCTCCCGGTTATTTAATACAGGTTCGGGTCCCGTACAATTGCCGGCCCATTCATAGGTGCACAAGAAAACCAGGTTTTAGCCTGTACCCTCATCCACGGGGAAGAAGTGTGAGGTGGACTGAAGACCCATGCGGGAAGACGAACCGGATGGCCCAAGGGGCTGTAATGGCGAAAAAATAGAGGTAATCCTTTTTCAAGAAGGAAATTACTTAAAAGTTTAAAGGAGTGAGAAACTACAATGCACAGATTCCCCTCAAACACTCACACAATCTTTCGGGGACGTTGAATGACTAACAATTTAAAGGATTGTTTGGCAAGTACGAATATAATGCGAAATTAGTCATGACAAAGCAAATTTGACCACATATAGGAACGAAGCATATGAAGAGAGAGAGAGAGAGGAGAGAGAGAGAGAGAGAGAGAGAGAGAGAGAGAGAGAGAGAGAGAGAGAGAGAGAGAGAGAGAGAGAAGAGAGAGAGAGAGAGTAGAGAGAGAGAGAGAGAGAGAGAGAGAGAGAGAGAGAGAGAGAGAGAGAGAGAAGAGAGGAGAAGAGAGAGAGAGAGAGAGAGAGAGAGAGAGAGAGAGAGGAAGAGCAGAGAGAGAGATGAGAGAGAGGGAGAGAGAGAAGGAGAGAAAAGAAGAGAGAGAAAGAGAGAGAGAGAGAGAAGGGGGAGAGGAGAGAGAGAGAGAGAAGAGAGAGAGAGAGAGAGAGAAGAGAGAGAGAAGAGAGAGAGAGAGAGAGAGAGAGAGAGAAGAGAGAGAGAGATGAGAGAGAAGAGAGAGAGAGAGAGAGAGAGAGAGAGAGTAGAGAGAGGAGAGAGAGGAAGAGAGAGAGAGAGAGAGAGAGAACGAGAGAAGAGAGAGGAGAGAGAGGAGAGAGAGAGAGAGAGAGAGAGAGGAGAGAAGAAGAGAGAGAGGAGAGAGAAGAACGAGAGAGAGAAAGAGAGAGAGAGAGATGAGAGAGAGAGAGAAGAGAGAGAGAGAGAGAGAGAAGAGAGAGAGAGAGAGAGAGAGGAGAGAGAGAGAGAGAGAGAGAGCAGAAGAAGAGAGAAGAGAGAGAGAGAGAGAGCAGATGAGAAGAGAGAGAGAGACGAGAGGAGAGAGAGAGAGAGAGAGAGAGAGAGAGAGAGAGAGAGAAATTATTTATATGTTCCAAAACCAAAACTTTGGGATTTCACATTGCTTTTTTTGGCAGGCATAAATTGAGCTTTGATTTAGCTCTTAATGGAAATTGGGCCTACCATATGTAATTGAGATGCCTTTTATCAATTCCATAAAAAAAAAAAATAAGACTGCAACTATAGTATGAAACTAGATGACTCAGCATGAATAAAATGCTAGCCTGTTTTGGGCAGAGACTGGCAAAATATTGGAAAAATTCTTACCAAATTAATATTAAATTACCTGAAAGCAAAACTTTACGATTTAATTAAACATTTACAGAATATATGATTTTTTCAAAATTAACAAATATGATATTTTTGAAACTGATCATGAAAGGTCAAAGCAGTGTTAATTAGTGACAAAAAGCATAATCACTTAGGAATCACCTAAACCCGTTTTCACATCAAGAATAGTTCTTCCTTAGAATGGGATATTACTGCTTAAAGAATCCCATGAATTTGGCTACCTAGGTCCTAGAAGTAGGCCTGGTTTAGGTTTAAGAGACTGAGAATTATATTTAATCACATTTGAACTAGAGTGTGGTAAAAAAAACAATTTTTTATGAAGGAGGTTCGAATGAATATGCAACAAGATTAAAAAAAAAAAAAAAACGTAGGAGATGGGGAAAATAAAAAAAGTATAAAATTATAAAGATTTATTACATAAAATAACCAACTTACATTCTCTAATATCAAGACGACATTCATTCAATTTTAAACCAGTCATTCAAATGTCTCGTAAATCGAATAGGAGTTCGTCGCATAGCTACAAAATTTAATAATTCTACAAACACAATGCAATAAAGCAAGGAACTTGTACAGATTAAAACAATTCAGTTAAATATAAATAAAAATAAATAGATTAATAAATATAAACAGGGGCGTGTTAGTGTGAGAAGAAATGATAAAATGAAGGCATTAGAGAATTGTGAGGTGTGAAGTAATGCGTAAATGAAAGAATAAACTAGAGAACATTGAGATGATTTAGTCATATGGAAAGAATGGATGATAGTTGGTTAGTTAAGCAGATGTATATTGGTGAGTGTGTTGGGAATCGACCTGCTGGGAGACCGAAGAAAAAGTCGATTGAGTCAGTGAGGGAATACCTGGAGGAGAAGAATTTAAGTTTGGCAGAGGCGAGAAGAAAGGTGCATAATAGGAGTGAATGGAGGAGTCTTGGGAGGGGGTATATGGTTGTGGCCCGCCTGGTCCAAGGATAGAACCCTACATTGACGAGATGCCAATAGTGAGACTCCGTCGCAGTCCGTGTATGTGACGTACCTCACCCCGATTGCTGAGGAAAGGAGGTAGATGATGATAAATAAGAATAAAATTAGTGAAATACACACAACAAAAAAATGAAGGGCTTTAAAATTACAATATTTAAAAATAAATAAAAAAATTGTATACATTTCAATTAAAATTACAGATTAAAACGACATTCAAAATATAATAACAATTAGTAACATAATAATGAAATTAGAAAAATACTTTTAATTAAATATAAAAAAATTAACAAGACATTTACACTATAAAACATTTATAACAATACTTCACTGAAGTAAATTGTAGCTTATCTGGGTAATTCTACCATACAAATCTCACCGATTTTACAATATACAAGGCATAAATAAGATTCTATCCAATAAGCTAATTGCATTGAAGTATTTTTATATTTAATTATATTTGCACTGCTATTGTGATAGTTAAAAACATTTAAAATAGCTTCCTTCTTAAGCATTTATTTTTTTTTCATTTCCCACGAAATAAACAACCAGGGTTGTGTTGTAGGTTTAAAATTTGAGATTTTTGAGAAAGACCATGATTAGAAAATAAATAACTCCGACTCTTTTCCCCCCCCCCCCCCAACCTCTATGAAATATCCGACTTGGGCCCCACATTCCTCTGAAATACCAGACTCTATTTTAAATAACAGACCGATTAAAATATCTTTATAAAGGATTTAAACCAACTGTTTCAAACTCCTCTGTGAGGGCCTCATTTTATTACATTAATCCATAAGCACCACAAGGCACTCTTTCAGCACATGAGTCATCAGGCTGTTTTCTAGGTTAATTAATTAAAATTGGAGGGTCCAATATTTGCTATTGGGATCTTCAGTTTTAGTCCCAAACTGGAAATAGACAATTTTCAGTCAGTTTTAACCAAATAAAAAGCGAACTGCAGCTGTTTCTGACTTTTAAAATGTCCGTTTCAGGTGATTTTTGACATTTTTGACTTTTTTGACATTTTTCGATTCGCGTCCGACATTCTTTTTTTGGGGGAGAAATGACTTGAAACTTGAATTACACAAAGATGAGTCTATTACCTTAAAAACGCTGGAAACGAAATATCAATTTTTGACCTGACCTGACCCCTGATCTCAGAAATTGTCGAATTTCATAACCCTTCTTTTTTTGTGGTTTTGTAATTGAAAAATTGCGATATTTTTTTTTCTGGTCATTCGAATAGGATATTTTCAGGGCATGTGTAGTCAGGGGAGGCACATTTCTTTTTTTTTTCCTTTTTGTGTATCGGGTACCAACCATGTAAAAACCACCACGTTCTTAATGCACTTCTTCAACCCTCTTCTGGGTTGAAGCACAAAAAAAAATGTTAGGATATTCATGAGCTCTTCTACTCCTCCACCGTAAAACATAACTACACTTCCAAAGAGCTCTTCTGCTGCTCCTCCGCAGCAGATCATAACTACTATCTGCAACCACTGTTAATACTGAAAAGCTTGTAGTTTTCAGAATGATTTCTTCAGTAGTTTATAATACAAATAAAATAGACAAAACATCTAAATTAATCTCACTTAATACCGCAAGCACTATCTTTTTAATTAAACCACCTGAATAGTGGCATTCACTCTCTCTCTCGCTTACTGCTTATTTACAAATTATTTAGTATCCTTCATTCCTAGTTTTAGAAAGATATCCTCTCTCTAAAAGAGAATTTTCAGTTGTATTTTTCCTTCCTTGCTTCTTCGATTACAAGATATGATATTTCTTGCCAAAGAAACTCCCAATCTTACGCGACATTTCACCATTAAGTTCTAGAAAAGATGGTGTCGAAAATAAGTTTTTTTTGTTTTTTTTTTTAACAATAATTCGATTATGAATTTTTAAATATAGCTGGAGTTATGGTAATTGTAATTTTATTACTAACTACAAATGAGGTAACCAGTCTATGTTTTGATGTTGTCACTTTTAAATTCCTTTGGGGTTATTTCCCCATGTTGTTTGTTTATTTCTCCATTATCTTTGGATGTTTCTGCTGCAAATGAGGCTTTAAGATGTTGGATCGAGTATGGAAATGAGATTTTCTTTAACTTTACGTTGACAATCAAATGTGTGTGTGTATTAACTTCCCTAAAATGTTAAAACACTGCTGCCAGTGAATACTTAGATTTAATTTGAGAAAACTAAGTAAGACATAAACCAAGTATGAATTTACAATGGAATTTTTTTAAAAGAAAATCCAAAATGTAAAGCAAGATTGAATTAAATAAATCATTAAAAACACCTTCCAAATCTGACCCCAACTCAACTCGTTTGCCCTAAACGCTCAACTCCACATAAATCTGGTTTGAACACGGTAAATTTTCTTTCTTCTTTTTAAATTGGATATATATTAAATTATTTTTCTTTTTACATAGTGATTCAGTATATGACGCCTTAACTGATATTTATTACTGCACTTATAAGGGCAATCAGCACAACTGAACAATTTCTCTTTCAAATGAGTCGTCATATGCACTTCCAGATTACCTTTACGCTTAGAAGCAAAACTACACTCAGAACATGAGTATTTCCGCTCATTGGAATGAGTGCGAATGTGGGTAAGGAAGTTGCTTCTATGGTTGCCTTCATATTTGCATTCGGAGCATTTAAACATCTTTGCTTTAAGGCGCATGTTTTGTATATGTAATTTCAGATTACCATTGCATCTGCTAAACCAATGTGGACATTTTAATAATTTGGTATCACTGTGTATTTGAGAATGTTTTTTTAATGTGGATGACTTATAACACTTAAAATCACAATGAGCAAGTATATGAATGACCACCGTGACGTCTGCCCGGCCCCTTATGTTCTTTAATATTATTCTATAATTAGTCTCGAAATCGCACTTCGAACATTTGTAAAGCTTTTCACTGGAGTGTTGTAATACGTGTTTTTTCATTCCAGTTTTACTATTGTTACCGTACTACATTCAGAACACAAGAATTGTTTCTTCTGACTATGATTAAGAATATGAATTTTCAAGGAATGTAAGTGATTGACTGGTAGAATAATCACATTCTGAACATCTACATTTAAATTCAAAGTGGTTTTCGCATGATGTTTTAAATTTTCTTTTCGATTCGTCTTATAATCGCATACAGGACAATGAAATATTTTAATACCAGTGTGATTTAAAAGATGAGCTTTGAGTTATTAATTTATATTAGTTTTATAACTACATTCTGAGCAGGTATATAACTTAGATGTAAATGAGTTAAAAGATGCTCTTTAAATTCTATCTACGGGGACGGAGTAATTGCATTCCGCAGCACCCTTAGTATATCCTGGAATGAAGTTGAGAATGGAGAATAAATGCTTAACTTTTTTAGTCCCGTACATTTGAACATTAAAGAATTTATCACTGTTGGAATCACAAGAATGCAAGTTCCATGCGACAACATCAGAGCTTTCATAAGAACATTTTGCATTTAAAGACTTTATCACTGTTGGGATCACAAGAATGCAAGTTCAATGCGGCAATATCAGAGCTTTCATAAGAACATTTTGGAACATTTAAAGACTTTATCACTGTTGGGATCACAAGAATGAAAGTTCAATGCGGCAACATCAGAACTTTCATAAGAACATTTTGAACATTTAAATGAAGAATGAGTTGATAAATGAGAATCAAGTTCACTTTCGTCGCTACCTTGAAAACTGCACTGAAAACAATAAAACCTTCTTTCGATGAAATGAGAAGAAAAATGCTGCCAAAGTTGCTCTTATCATTGCATTCGAACTGCACCCGAGAGCATATAGCACTTTATATCTTTGTTTTCCCCTTCTCATTATTATAAATACACATTATATCAGTCAAAGAATAAACCTTTAACTTAAGTCCAATTAGCTTTAATATAAACTACACCGTTTTGCCTTATTATGTACAGTAATGAGTTACAAGTCTTCACGGTAAAATTTAGTTTTAAAATCACACACGTCGCATTTATAGTCCAATTTCGTTTTGGCATTGCCACTAGACATTTCGTCCTCTACGTGAGAATCCTGATGTTTGTGACTGTCTGGCATTTCGCTCTGATTTTCGTCAGTTGAGTTGTCTGCAGCAGTTTTGCTTAAAGAGTAAACGTCAGGCTCTAAAATGTTAAAAAACAGAAAGCCATTATTATTATTATTATTATTATTATTATTATTATTATTATTATTATTATTATTATTATTATTATTATTATTATTATTATTATTATTATTATTATTATTATTATTATTATTATTATTATTATTGGTTATTCAATTTGTATATGGATAGGGTTATGAAAGAATTAGAGATGGGGGTGGCAGGAAATGGTGTTAGAATGATGGAGAATGTAAGAGAGTACAGGGTTCCCTAAATATTATATGCGGATGATTTGGTTTTGTGTGGTGAATCTGAAGAGAGTTTGAGGATTGTAGAGAGAGATTTACAGGTGTAAAAGGAGTGGGCTGGAAAGCAAACGTAGATAAGAGGTTACAGTGGTTGTGACTTTGAGGAGGACAGTCCTCGGTGTGAACTTATGTTAGATGGTGAGCAGCTGGAACAAGTGTCTGAGTTTAAATATTTAGGATATATGTTGGATGAAAAGAGAACGGATGATGCAGAGTGTAGTAGGAAAGTTGTGAATGGCAAAAAGGTGGCTGGTGCAATTAAACTCTTCGTGGATGGGGACTAAGTCTGGAGGCTAGTGTCTTATGAGGGATGTTGTTAACTGTGTTAATTTATAGTAGTGAGACTATGGTCTGAATAAGAGGTATAGATCTAAAGTTCAATGTGTTCAGATGACAATCTTAGGGGCGTGTTAGGTGTGAGAAGAATTGAAAAAATGAAGAATGAGAAGAATTGATAAAATGAGGAATGAACGTATTAGAGAGTTGTGTGGTGTTAAGAAAGGGGTAAATGAGAGAATAAATGAAAGTACGTTTAGATGGTTTTTGTTCATGTGGGAAAGGGATGAATGATAGTGATTGCTATGGATGTATAGTGATGTATGTGTTAACCGACCGGTTGGGAGACCGAAGAAAAGTGGATTGAGTCAGTAAAGGAATGTCTGGAGGAGAGAAATGTGAGTTCGGCAGAGTCGAGAAGAAAGGTGCACAATAGGATTGAATGGCGGGGTTTTGTGAGGGGATATGGTTGTGGCCCACCTGGGCCAGGGGCTGAACCCTACACTGACGATATGCCATAGTGAGGGTCCGTCGCGATCCCGTGAAGCTCTAGGGTGGATTTTCTGACTGCGATGAGTTCTCACTAGTAGGTATAGAGGGGGCAGTAAGGCTGGGCTTTCTTTTCGACTTATGTCATATTCTTCTACTACTTTTCTGTTTCCTGTGCATGTCACGCGCCTTACCCCCAATCTTGGGGAAAGATGATGATGATATTATTATTATTATTATTATTATTATTATTATTATTATTATTATTGGTGTTACCTTCATTACTGTAATTATTATTTTATATTTAAAAAAACTGGTCCCCATTATATCTATAAATATTATTATTATTATGTATTCTAATTGTATCAAAATTGGTTTTGGGATTACATTAAGCTCAATCCTTATACCCAATTCCTTAAATTTAATCACACCGGTATTATTTTGAGGCTCAAAGGACACTACATGGTGTTGCAATTAGTAGCCCCCTTTCAGAAAATGTATTATATTAATATTGTACTCTAACATGTTAAAATTAATAATGTATATTGTTCATTTCCTGAATAAATTGTTTTTTATTGATTATTATTATTATTATTATTATTATTATTATTATTATTATTATTATTATTATTATTATTATTATTATTATTATTAAATAAGAGAAGACCTAAAGAATTCCAGTGAACAAAGAACGGATGTAATTTTGAAATCTGAGTAAAGGAAAGCTATCAAAAGCCATATGAGAACTGTTGAGACAATTGCAAAAACATGCCATAAATTACTATTATATGCTTTGGTAATGAGTTTGGGTGGGGGGGGGGGGGGGAATGTAGAAAATTGCTCTCTGAGCAGATTTGAATTAATAATCTTTGACTGGCCTAGGCAGACAGCAGTTTCAAAGTATGGAAAGGTTGTGTGATTCATGCAGCCCTAATGTGTGGTAGTGGGAGATGTCATAGCACATCCTCTGTCACTATGATGTTGTCCTTACAAAGGTATTGGTGCAAGAAGAAGGTAGTGGTAAAGCCTGACGTAGATCTGAAAACTCGGATTCCTTAGGAATCTAATTTAAAAGTATATGACACATATCTATTGAAATTAGTTAAGAGGCCTTGAGAGACCCATATTGCCTCATATTCTGATTCAAAGAAGTGTGTAAGAAAAAAACAGAATTAGAAGAAATTTACCTCAGATTGAGAGATGCTTATGTAAATACATTAAAGCTACGTGAAATCATTATAACGTAAACTTTAATTTTAGATACAACGCTCCACAATCAAGAAAACTAAATATGTCATCCATTCATAATTAATCATAAGACAAAGATATCTATGAATAAAATGTGAAATAAAAAAGAAAAGCTTTGATTTTTTTCTTATCAAAGAGCTGAAATCTTTTAAATTGAGCAATTTGAATTTGATTACATTTTAATCCTTTTCAAATTATGCATTATAAATAAGCTAAGCTATCAAAAAAAAAAAAAAAAAAAAAAGAGGTATGGGATAATATAGCTTTTATCTTATAAGTAAATACATCAAGAATCTCAAATTATAAATTATTAATGTCATGATATTTAAATAGTAATTAATGAAGAATCCAAAATATGTTGCACAGTATGTGATCTACATAAAGCACTGAAACCTTAAATTTCTGAATAAACTTCATATTTGTGCAAACAATTCTATATATTTGCAATCCTATTTTCAATCCTCTTTAATAAAAAAAATTAAAGTACAAAAGAAATTTTTTTTTTTTTTTAAACAAAACTTCTAGATTATCATTTCTATTAACAAGTTATT
>JABUQX010115175.1:25000-53172 GCA_015478945.1 Trachelipus rathkii
AACCATGTGAGGCATAGTTTAGATTTGTTCTGAGAAGTTTTATAGGTAGTGGTGAGTGTGTGTTTCCTATCGCTGATGCTGAAGTTGTGTTGGGAAAAGGTTAGAGGGTGTTTAGTTGTTGGGTTGAGGAAGGATTTGTCAATGTGGGGTTAGGAACGTCATATGAGTGTCAGGTAACCATTTTGGGTTTTGCTGAATATGATAAGATGTTCAGGGGGTGATTGCGGGATGGAGGAAGGATTGATGACAGTGAGTGGTTAAAGAGTGATATATATATATATATATATATATATATATATATATATATATATATATATATATATATATATATATATAGTATATATATATATATATATATATATATATATATATATATATATATATATATATATATTGATTGGATTTGGAAGTTGTGTAACATAGCGTTTATGGAGTGTATTTAGTTCCAAGGGATGGAGGAGAGATGTAATAGTACCCTGCTATATAAGGGTAAGGGAGATAAAGGGAACTGTAGAAATTATAGGGGAATAAGTTTATTGAGTGTTGTAGAAGGTATGCTGGTATTTTGGTCTGAAAGAGTGCATCGAGTAACTGAAGGACTGATTGGTGAAGAACAAGGTGGTTTAGGAGTGTAGAGGATGTGGATCAAATCTTTACATTAAGATTGGCAAAATGAGGGAGAAGAAGAATAAATTGTATTTAGGTTTTAAGGATTTTGCAACAGGCGTATGATAGAGTTACTAGGGAAGTTTATGGCAGGTGTTAGTGATATATGGTGTTGGTGGTAGGCTTCCGAATGGAATCAAAACTACGTATGGCGATAGTGAAGCGTGTGTTAGAATAAATGGTGTCAATGGTGATTGTTTAGGATTAATAGCGGAGTGAGACAGAGGGTTGTGTTATGTCTCCTTGGTTATTCAATTTGTATGGATGGGGTTATGAAAGAATTAGAGGTGGGATGGCAGGAAATGTGGTGTTAGAATGATGGAGATGAGGGGAGGGTGCTACCTCATTATATATGAGGATGATTTGGTTTGTGTGGCGAACTGAAGAGAGTTTGAGGATTGGTAGAGAGATTTTCAGGGTGTGTGAGGGGCTTGAAAGTAAACGGGATAAGAGAAGGTTATGGTTGTGAGGAGGACAGCCCTTGGTGTGAAGTTATGTTAGAGGTGGGCAGCTAGAACAAGTGTCTGGAGTTTAAATATTTAGGTATATGTTGATGAGAAGGGAACGGACGATGCAGAGTGTAGTATTAAAGTTTTGAGTGGCTGGTAGGTATCTGGTGCAATTAAATCTTTACGAATGCAAAGGATTAAGTATTGTGTGTGCTAGGGTCTTACATGAGGGTGGCATGTTGTTACCTGTGTTATTGTATGGTAGTGAGACTATGGTCTGGAATAAGAAGTATAGATCTAAAGTTCAATGTGTTCAGATGGACAATCTTAGTGGCGTGCTAGGTGTGAGAAGAATTGATAAAATGAGGAATGAACGTATTAGAGAGTTGTGTGGTGTGAAGAAAGGGGTAAATGAGAGAATAAATGAAAGAATGATGAGATGGTTTGGTCATGGAAAGGATGAATGATAGTAGATTCGTTAATCGAGGTTATAGTGAGTGTGTTGGGAACTGACCGGCTGGGAGACCGAAGAGAAAGTGGATTGAGTCGGTGAACGAATGTCTGAAGGAGAGAAATGTGAGTTTGGCAGAGGCGAGAATAAAGGTGCATGATAGGAGAGAATGGCGGGGTTTTGTATGGGGGCATGGTTGTGGCCCACCTGGGCCAAGGGATGAACCCTTACATTGACGATTTACCATAGTGAGGGTCCGTCGCGGTCCCTGAAGCTCTAGGGTGGATTTTCCTGCCTTTGACGAGCTCTCACTAATTAATGGTACAGAGGGGGCGGAAAGGCTGGGTTCTTTCGACGTTTGTCATGTTCTCCTACTGCTTTTCCTTTCCGATGCATGACACAGCACCTTACCCCCAATCTTGGGGCAAAGAGGAAGGTGAAGAAAGAAAGAAAATATATATATATATATATATATATATATATATGATATATAAATATATATATATATATATATATATATATATATATATATATATATATATATATATATATATATATATATATATTTGTGTATCTCTATTTATATATAGGTATATATATATATTATATATATATATATATATATATATATATATATATATATATATATATATATATATATATATATATATATATATATATATATATATATATATGTTTGAGTATTAAATAGTTAATATGCATTTTTGCTCGTTTTGTCTTACAGCTATTTAATTTAATGGGGCTTTGTTCTGGCCAGTGGGCATGTGCATGTTCAAATACAAAACAAATAATAATTGAATATTGATAGCTGTGGTTGGATATTATATACAGTATTTATTTAGTATCTTCTTTTAAACTTAAATTGTATGTAATAGGAAGTGGGATGTTAATGGTTGTATAAAATATTTAATCAAGAAAATAATTAACATCTTTATTGATAGTTTGAAATGTTTACATATTCATTAAGAAAAAAAAATAAAATTTTGGTTCCAGCCGGAACTGGAATTAAATCAGAAATTCTGTTTATATTAAAAGTAAAGTAATAAAATACAAAACAGATGAATAAAGAATACCAAGAAACACAAACCTCCTCTGCGAATGACTTACTTCAAATAACAAAGGCTCTTCCTTCACATCAATATCTGAAATCAATTCCAAATCATCTTCAACTACACTCTTTAATGGTTCTTCCATTATATCAATCTTATAATCCCAATTAACTTCGATATCATTTTCTTCTTTTTTTTCTTCTGGGAGCTGAAAAGTTTCTTCCTTGCCATTAAAATAATTGTATTCTTTTTTAATACAGAATTCATTTTTAATCTGTTCAGACATTTTTCTCAAAAAAGTAAAAACATTACCGTTAAATAAAAACCTGAAAACAATAACAGAAAATTTGAATAAGATAAAAAAGTTTTAATTATATAAGATAACATTAACAAATATGAAACTAATAATACAGGTACTAAATATTTTACTCAAAAAATGAATCTGAATTTCATTTTAAGCGTTTTTAAAGTTCGTAATTCATATCAAATAATATGTCAAACAATTTAATGAAAGAATTGTTTCAAATGGTTTAAATGTAAAAATTTTATTTCTGGTATCTTACTTAAGTTGTTTTAATTCCCCTCTCCCTCCCAAAAAAAAAAAAAGGCAAACGACAACTACATGAGTTTTAAAGACATACATATATAAATAGGTACGAATATATATACAGGATGAAGCTCTAATTTTTTCTACACTCACTAAAAGTGATTTCTGGGTTTGAGGGTAAGAGCTATGAGGAGAGGCTGAAGGAGTTAGGAATGTTTTCTGTAGAAAGGCGATTTCTCAGAGGGGACATGATACAAGTCTACAAAATATTTACATCTATTGATAATACTGAGACCAACAAATTTTTCATAGTATATGGACAGGTAGACCAGGGGTATAAAAAATTATAGCAAAGCATGCCATCTTTGATATAAGAAAGCTATGCATTCAGTAATAGGGTTGTTAAATTTTGGAATAGTCTGCCAGAGGAGGTTGTTGAGTGTGACTCGATTGCAACATTTAAGAAAGGGTTGAATAGGTATATGGATGTATCATATAATATATTTAGACAAAGCCAAATTGGCGGGTTTTTAGTTACAGTAGTTATTAATATAAGACTACATGCGTGACCATAAGTTAGTTATTGATGCATGTGGATGGTTTGGGTATCATATATATATCATTAGTTTTGACTAGTTTAATTGGCTAAGTAAGGATATTTAGTATCATATATATTATATCATTAGTTTGACTAAGCCAAATTGTGGATTTGTAGTTACAGTAATTTGACGCCCTAGGGTGTTTGTGGATTTGCACAGAGTATGTTGGTTATGTTTGACTGGGACAGTCTCAGGCCCATGTGACTTCTTACTGTCTCTATATTCTTAATGTCTTAATGTCTTAATTGTCACTAATGGAAAGATTATGAATCAGAGAGTATGCATATCCCTTTAATTTATTTTTTAAGCTGTGAAGTTTAATGGATTCACTTAAATTTTTCTGTAAACCTAAGGAACTCTTAAATTTTGAAATGAAGGTTTTATAAGCAAACTTATCACTTTCATTGCCCTCAAAGAAACTCACAATTCATAGCTCTAAGAGCAGATCTACCCAATGAGAGTAAGACATTTTTTTGAGGGTTGCATTCTTGGATCCCCTAGATTTTAATTCATAATCTTGATTTAATCGAGCATTGATACTGAATCTAAATACACAACTCCTCATTATGATACTCAGGAATAAGAGTCAACTTCATTATCATTAAATATTTTAATAATATTTGTATCCTTTTGTTTAATATCTTTAACAAGGACTCTACTTAACAAAGCTCTTACATAAACTGCATCTGTCTTATTATTGTCTATAGTCTACTTCATTTGACCAAGATAAGACTCATTTGTAGTCTTTAGATAAATGGCTTGAACCAGGGGTTTGCCAAAAATGTTTTTTTCGAAAAAACCCAACTACCCAGGGTTTTTTCAGAAAAAAAACAAAAAACCATGGGTTGTTGGTTTTTTTCAGTTTTTTTTCAGGATTTTTTTGCACAGATTCTGAAAAATGGGTTAACTCATTTACTAGTTATATATATATATATATATATATATATAGAAACATTATATATATATATATATATATATATATATAGTGATATATATATACACACAATAAAAAAAATATATATTATTTATATATATATATATATATATATATATATATATATATATATATATATATATATACATATATAAAACATTTTTTTTTCACTTTCTGATTCAGTTGATCAGTTCCGAGTATACAGATGCTGGATGTAAGAAACAACATCGATACATTGATGTTAAAAATAGATCCAAATGCCTAAATTATTTTTAAAATCTACTTAATTAAGGCATATTTGATATTTAGCTTAAAAAGATATTTACCAATCCTAGCGCTAGTGGCTAGCATAGCAATATTGTACTTATATATATATATATATAGTTAGCATATATAAATATATATATATATATATATATATATATATATATATATATATATATATATATATATATATATATATATATATATATATATATATATATATATATATATATATGAACCTATATATGCAAATATATATATATATATAATATATCAGGGTTTATTAAAATTTTTGAAAAACCTAACTACCCAGGGGGTTTTTAGATGAAAAAACCCGAAAAAACCCTGGGTTGTTGGATTTTTCAGGGTTTTTTAAAGGAATTTTTCACATAGACCCTGAAAAAGTGACCTCAACTCATTTACTATATATATATATATATATATATATATATATATATATATATATAGTATATATATATATATATATATATATATATATATATATATATATATATATATAGTATATATATATATATATATATATATATATATATATATATATATATATATATATATATATATATATATATATATATATATATATATTGTGATTGTGGAGTCCAGCTCAATCCACTTATTATTAGTAGTTAGTTTACAGTATTGACCAAAACCTAGAATGGAATTCTTATTCTATAAAGAATAAGAGAGTACATTCAGTTATTGAGGTTAAACATGTATGATTAAACTATTTTTTGTTTTTGTATTCTTTACTCTTGGGTTTTAAATGGGTAATTAAAACAGTCTTTCTATTTTCAGTAGCCCTTCCCAGGATTTCATGATTTATAATTTTATTCTAATAATTTATGACAAGTAGCTATTAATGTGATACAAGTGGCTATTAATGTGATTCATACTTACCAAAGTATCAATGTATTAATGATGTTGATGTCACAGTCCTTAACCTTAAACACAGTGATGTATTCTTGAACATAGGAAACACTTATATTTCAAAATTCTCTCAGGTTAGTAACACTGTTTGGAAATCTTAATTAACATTTATTAAATATGTAATACAGGAAAGTACTCACTCATTCCCTTGTTTACAGTACTTACCAAAGTTCTAATGAAAGTCATCAACCCCCTGTGATTTCCTCTGAATTCATCCATGAATCAGCCATAAACAAGACCCCTCACAGACGTTCTTATCGTAGGGTAAGATCTCTCTCTTATTACTTTTATTGATTCAAATATTCAAATGTCTTAAATAGTGATGTACGCTGGGCAAATGCCCAGTGGGCAGGCATTTATAAATTCCATAAATGCCTGCTTCCAAAATCCAAGCATTTATAAAATTACTCAGTAGTAAGGATGAATTATTGACAGCATTTGACAAAAAATACATTCAAAATATAGTTATTTCATTTTTCGCATTTGTATTTATGTATTGTATTTGTAGTTATATATCGTCATCATCACCCACCTTCTCTCACCAGGACTGGGGATAAAGTGCCAACATGCACCAGGGTAAACAGAAAAGTAGTAGAAGAATATGACGCAAAGTCAGAAAAAAGAAAGCCCCCTTTACCGTCCCCTTTATACCTTTAGTGAGAAACTGTAGCTCACAGTCAGAAAATCCAACTTTAGAGTTTCTCTTATACGGATTGCGACTAGACGCCTGCCACACGCCGGTATCCGTCAAACATTAGAAATAAAAGAGAGTAAAGAAGCCACATAATACAATATCAAGACCGTCTCAGTCAAACGAATAAACCAATCGCCAAATGTTCATGTAAATCCACAAAGCACCTTAGGGCTATTAATAAATCCAACATAGTATAAACAAAGTCCAAAACATGCTACGTAACCAGTACCTTAGGGGCTGTCACAATAATCTCGCATAGTATGCACAAAGTCTACAACTAAAGTAAAATAACTATAGCTAAAGTACACGCCAACCACACTGCGTTTAATAACTTTATATAGTAATCAGTTTAACCTGATAACTACCAAAATTAAACGAATACTACTTAATTTAAATAAATATACTATATGATACCCAAACCATCTATATATACCTATCGATCCCCCTTTCTTAACAGGTTGCATTCGAGTCACATCAATAACTCTAGAAACAATTCAAAATTTAAATAACCCTATTACTACTGAAGGTTTTTTATTTTCTTACTGCCCTGGTTCCGTCCAAGCCTACTAAGAAGAATTTATTGGTCTTGCATATCAAAATGTAAATTTTTGTAGACAGATTACATTCCTGTTAATCGCCTTCTACGAAGAAAACATTCCTACCCTTCAGCCTCTCCTCATAGGCTTCCACCAAACCCAGAAATCACCCTGTTTCTCTACATTGCACCCTCTTGTATATCTAAGTCTTTTTTAAATATGGTCAATCAGCTAATATTTAATAATATATGCATATGTCTTTATAACTCTTGTTTTGTAAACATCATTACGATTTATTATGCCCAGAATCTTATTAGTTTCCTGCTTCCAAACACTGATTAGCTACTTTCAAATTACTTCTTATAATCACACCTAAATATTTTTCTTGGTCCACAGACTCAAGCCAATCCCCATTCATATTGTAGTTAAACTTTATTTGAGTAACCTAGGTATCAGTGGTCTCCAAACTTTTTGATCGCGTACCTAAGTCGAAAATAATTATAAGTTGTACCCTCTATAGGTACATAATAATATAATATAAGTTATAATATAATATAATATAATATAATATAATATAATATAACATAATATAATCATAGAGATCATACACTCGCAAGTGATCATTAGCCTACTTCTTTGGTACTGTACCCCAGTTCACTTTTGAGTAATTTCAAATGCCAGTACCCCACTTGAGACCACTGACCTAGATGGAAGAAACTTACACTTTACTATTAAAAATTCATTTGTCACTTATCTGCTCACCCCAAAAGTTTATCAAGATCATTTTTTGAATCTTATACATCCTTCACTATCTTAACTGAGGTATTACTTGTATCATCTGCAAACTAGAAACCTTTACATTTAAACTGGTTCTAAATCATTTATATATGAGGAAGAATAGTGGCCCCAGCACTGAACCTTGTGGGACACCACTCTTCACTATTTCCCATGATGACTTATTGCCATTTAGTTGTACACTACTGTTTTCCATTCCACAACCACTCTTTAATCCACCATACCATTCCATTCTGAGACATATTGCACACCAAAGCCATATGGGAACCTTATCGTAAGTTTGCTAAAGCTCTAAAGAGACATCAAGACTTCGCAAAGTTTTTGACAAGGTCTCCCACAAGGCTGATGAACAAGTTATTGCAAGCCTGGGAGTTATCTTGGTCCATTTGGGCCAAAAACCATACCCCCTACAAACCTCCCGCCCTTCACTTATTATGCACCTTTTCTACAGCTGCCAAACCTGCATTTCTCTCCAGATTCCTTTACTGACTCACTTTTTCTTCGGTCTCCCAGTCGGTCGATTCCAGCACACTCCAATGTCAATTATACATCCGCTTAACCAACCACTATCATCCATCCTTTCCACATGACTAATCCATCTCAATGTACTTGCATTTATTCTCTCATTTACCCTTTCTTCACATCACACAATTTTCTAATAAGTTCATTCCTCATTTTATCAATTCTTTTCCACACCTAAAACGTTCCTAAGATTGTCCATCTGAACACATTGTACTTTAGATCTATACCTCATTCCAGACCATAGTCTTACCACTATACATTAACACAGGTAGGAAATAAATAAACTCATGTAAGACCCTTGCATACTCAAGACTTAGTCCTTTACATCCACACACAGATTGAATTATTCCACACCTTTCCTGCCATTCACACAACTTTTCTACTAGTCTGCACATCTGTTCCTTTTCATCCAACACATATCCTGTATGTGCAAACTCAGAGACACACTTGTTCCAGCTGCTCACCATCTAACATAACCAACCGACAGGATGTCCTCGCCCACAACCATAACCTTACTTTATCTTACGCATTTCTCAAACCCCTCCTTTTGCACACCTTGGCAAATCTCTCTGCCAATATTCTCAAACTCTTCAGATTTGCCACACAAAACCAAATCATCCGCATATAATAGGTAGGACACCCTCCACTCTCTTCCATTCTCCATCATTCTAACACCATCCTGCCACCACCCTCACCTCTAATTCTTCATAACCCCATCCACATACAAATTGAATAACCAAGGAGATAACACATCCCTGCCTCACTCCGCTATTATTATTATTAAACCAATCACTTTTGACTCCATTTATTCTTACACACGCTTCACTATCGTCATACATACTTTTGATTCCATTCAGGAGCCTACCACCAACACCATATTTCACTAACACCTGCCACAGAGCTTCCCTATTAATCCTATCATACACCTGTTGCAAATCCATGAAACCTAAATACAATTTATTTTTCTTCTGTCCCATTTTTTCAATCATTTGTTTCAATGTAAAGATTTGATCCACACATCCTCTACCACTTCTAAATGCACCTTGTTCTTTACCAATCGGCCCTTCAGTCACCTGACGAACTTCGACAGTCACTTCAGACCAAAATATCAGCATATATCTTCCTTACAACACTCAATAAGCTAATTCCCCCCTATAATTCCTACAGTAACCAGTATCCCCCTTATCCTTATCTAAGGGTACTATTAGTGCTCTCCTCCAATCCCTCGGAACTATACCCTCCGTAAACGCTTTGTTACACAACTTCCAAATCCAATCAATCACAATCTCGCCTCCATTCTTGATCATTTCACCCGTAATTTCATCTATACCAGCAGATTTACCATTCTTAAACTTTCTCACTCTACCTATTACCTCCTCCTACCTAATGACCTCATCCCCTAATTACCTATTCTTCCTTGCACCATTAAACCAACACACATTCACCATCACTTCTTTACTAGTGCCAATGTTATGCAGATTTTTGAAGTGTTGCCTCCACACTCCCCTCATATTCATTTCATCAGTTACGAAAGCACCATCCCTATTCATTATTCTAAGCAGATTCCCCGTATTCTCATTTTTAACCTAATATATATATATATATATATATATATATATATATATATATATATATATATATAGTATATATATATATATATATATATATATATATATATATATATATATATATATATATAATAGCCTCAGAAGAGCCATAATCCATATCTCAAAAACCACAACAGCTACCGGGAAAGGATTGGAATACTGGCAAAATTTTACCGAGGAAACTGTAAAAAAAAAAAATCATATCTCGAAAACTACAAAGAAAAGGAAAACATTTTTGGAATCCTTGTAAAATTTTTGTTTGGAAAACAAAAAAAAAAAAAAAAAAAATTTTAACAAAATTAGTTATAAAATTTTTTTTGGGGTTTACATATAATATATGTATATATATATATATATATATATATATATATATATATATATATATATATATATATATATATATATTATTTGTAAAGGTATAACACGGGTGCCGACGGGGAACACAGGGGGACGTTTTCCATACCCAGAGCGGGAGGCGGAGGAAACCCCACACCTGGGGGCACACTCAAAGAGCTGGGTCCTGAGACCCTCCCCAGAGGGAATATCCATCCCGTAGAGTTCCCCGGGAAGGCCGAGAGACCCCGATCTGCCATCGGAAAGTGCATACCCTTGGGGAGCCTTAGTTAAAAAAGTAAATTTAATAGAAAGTCTATTTTTAACGAGTAATCCAATAAAAGGTCTCTAGCCTAATTGCTATTTTTATCTCATTTTCTTAACACTACTTTTATTTATCGTAATTTTTTTAATATTTCCTATCCAAAATTTTACGAGGATTCCAAAAATGTATTCCTTTTCGCTGTAGTTATTGTAGTTTTTTTATTTTACATTTTCTTAACCAAAATTGGACCAGCATTCCAGCAATGTATTCTTCCGTAGCTGTTGTAGTTTTGAGATATGGGATTGTGGCTCCTCTAGAGGTTGACATATATATATATATATATATATATATATATATATAGAATATATATATATATATATATATATATATATATATATATATATATATATATATATATATATATATATATATATATATATATATATATATATATATATATATATATAATGTACAATAAAAGTATAAATGCCCTCTAAAATGCCCAAATTGGACAAATGCCCAGATAAATGCCCAGGGCATTTGCCCAATTCTTAAGTGCCCGGGCATTTAACCATCAATTGTCTTAAATAAAGTCAATTCACAAATCTAATTATTTCCTGTATTTACAGGGTTTTGTTTTTTGGTTTTGTTTTGAGTCTTCATTATAGACATCACCAGAACCATCTTATTTTTCAGTCTTGTTTTTCCGGTCTTATTTTACAATCTTGTTTTTGAGTCTTCATTATAGACATCGCCGGAACCATCTTATTTTGTTCAAACCAACTCTTAATTTTGGTCGTAATTGAGTTCTTTATTTAAACTAAATTTGGAACATATCCAGAGTCTTATTAGTAGACTTCGCAAGATTCAGTCTCAAGTTCAACCTTAATTTACCTTAAAGTTACTTGTGACATTATGTATACTTACCTAGTTATTACCTTGTTTTCGTTGAGATTGTTCCACAATTAAATACATTTTTGTATCTGGAATCTTCTCAACCACACCCTAATATAGTAATTATTTGCGGTTTTAGGTTTAAGGAAAATTATAAACATAAGCAGGTACTCCATAAACATACTGGAGTCTGATCTGCTTCATCTATCATAGCTATCCCCTTACTCATCCCGGATAACTGGTGAATGTATTAACATTACCTCTACTACTTTCGATATTATATATGGATTAATAAATCTATCTTTTACTTCTTTTTCATTCTCCCCTTCTCTCCCCTCGTCTGTGATTTTTGTAATAAGATCGGTCATCAGATACGTGAATGCTACAAATATCTGGAAATTTGTAGTTACTGCAAAAAGAAAGGTCATGTAATCGCTGACTGTAGATTTTACAAATCCTCAGTAACACAGGTATCGGAGGTTCACAGACCATGCCCCTTTTGTAAAGGGCCTCATGCCGGTATACGTTGCCCTAATAAAACTCCACCTAGTGGTAATGCTCCTAAAAATGTATATTACGGAAAATCTCTTCCCAAAACGGAACAAAGTACACGTCCACGGAACGAGTGTCCGTTGTCCCCTAGTCATTCACATTCTCAGGATACTAATTCCAATTTGCCTAAACAAAATTTACCTAATACTAATGTACTGAACCCCTGTTTACCTAATTCTAAGTTACCTAACCCTTATTCAATTTCTACTAATGTACCTAACCCTTGTGTACCTAACACTAATTTACCTAACTCTTGTTTACCTAATGCTAATTTACCTGACCCTTGCGTAACTAATACTAATTTACCAAACTCTTGTGTACCTAATCCTAATTTATCTAACCTTTGTTTACCAAAACCATATAGCCCTTCTTTAACAACGTTAAGTTCACCTGTTGTAAGTAATCCACCTGTGGAGAAAAAGTCCAACACAGATTTTTCATTCTGTTTTCCATTCATGAACATGGAATCATTCACTTACAATTCACAACCCAAAGAGACGTCTTCTTCCTTAATTTCTGACTACAGAAACACTGAAATACACACAGCACTTCCTGTAACTTTAACTGAAACTACCAAAGAATTACACAGTCATGTACGCACTGTAGCTGTCAATTGTACACATTTCACCACAAATCAGTTAACAATATCCGTAGCTTTTGAACAAAATAGTCTTAACTTTGAACAATGTATTGTTGACACAGGAGCCAGTATTAGCTTAGTTAGCTATGAGGCCATTCCACAACAACTTAAACATTTAATAAAACCTTCTAAGGACATCGGAATAAATGCCATCAGCGGCTTAACACATGAACACACGGTTTCCGTCGATTCATACATAGATATTCCATTACATTTCCTTGATAGTGATTTTTCAACCACACCTATAAATTTTATAATATTACCCGGAGAAATGATGCTAGCCCCAGTGGTATTGGGTGCGACAGCCCTAAAAGAAAATCATTTACTTCCTGATCTAACAATGCGTAGATTAATCAAACGATTTCAAATGTATAGTCAAAGATATAAATCAGTCTCACACCAACCATGGTCAGAAAATTCCTTTAATTACCTACCCCATGACAAAGATAATTTAACGCAAAAACTGCGTTGTATTCTTAAGTCAAGATATAAATGTTCTCATTTTACGGTATATATAAAAGGAAAGAAAATATATAGTATGTCTATCCCCTTCTTAAAGGAGAAATTATATAGCCATACATATATTTTCCTCCGAAACCTTGACTCATGGTCATGGTTTATGACGATGTTGCAAGGGAGTAGGAGGAGGTCAGTTTCATATTTCAGATGATGTCTCTGGATGCCAATGCAGCAGTCATCCGACGGTTTCCATCCGAAGTTTTCAAAACAACCGAATACATCCGGTGGTAATGTACTAAAAAAATGTAAGGTACCCTTTTCAGTTTTGTATTATTAAGATGTTGTCTTATCTAATTGCTCATAAGCAAAAATAAAATTTCCCCAATAATTCCCAATTTACTTTTGGGGATCACAATATTTAAAACAATATTGGTTACAACCAAATATATCCTAATAATGATTATGAATGGAACAAATTGATAATGTTATTTTAAAATCTAAGTATAAAATTCATATCTATAGATATCTATAGATTATACCGACGGAAAATATTATAATATGTCTTATTTGTTATCAATGCCAAATTACTAATTTATTGTTTTGCATTTCCCATCCCATCTCCTAAGAAGGTCCATTACTTTTCTACTTCTTACTGTTCTTACTGTACCTGTCCTATCTAGTTCCAATTAATTGTATGGTTTGTAAGGTATAACTTACTAATAGTAGAACCTACAGATACTAAAAACTTTCTAATGGTTGTAGTGGTGTTTAACGTATTTAGACACCGGACTCCCAATATACTAAATCACCCTTTATCTCTACCTCGTAAAACTAAGTTTATGCTCTGTCATTTATTATGCCTTCGAAAGTAAGGTGGGGTTTTTAGGCTTAGTGGGGAAGAGTGTAGGGGTGATTGTGGAGTCCAGGTCAAACTTATTTATATTAGTAGTTAGTTTCCAGTATTGACCAAAACCTAGAATGGAATTCTTATTCTAAGAATAAGAGAGTACATTCAGTTATTGATGTTGGACTGCAGATGTATATTATTTTTTGTTTTTGTATTCTTTACTCTTGGGTTTTATATGGGTAATTAAAACACTCTCTCTATTTTCAGTAGCCCTTCCCAGGATTTCATGATTTATAATTTTATTCTAATAATTTATGACAAGTAGCTATTAATGTGATACAAGTAGCTATTAATGTGATTCATACTTACCAAAGTATCAATGTATTAATGATGTCGATGTCACAGTCCTTAACCTTAAACACAGTGATGTATTCTTGAACATAGGAAACACTTATATTTCAAAATTCTCTCAGGTTAGTAACACTGTTTGGAAATCTTAATTAACATTTATTAAATATGTAATACAGGAAAGTACTCACTCATTCCCTTGTTTACAGTACTTACCAAAGTTCTAATGAAAGTCATCAACCCCCTGATTTCCTCTGAATTCATCCATGAATCAGCCATAAACAAGACTCCTCACAGACGTTCTTATCGTAGGGTAAGATCTCTCTCTCTTATTACTTTTATTGATTCAAATATTCAAATGTCTTAAATAAAGTCAATTCACAAATCTAATTATTTCCTGTATTTACAGGGTTTTGTTTTTTGGTTTTGTTTTGAGTCTTCATTATAGACATCGCCGGAACCATCTTATTTTTCAGTCTTGTTTTTCCGGTCTCATTTACCCTCCAGTTCTTAATCTTAGGTTCATATCCAAATTGGCCAAGACCCATCTTATTTTGTTCAAGCCAACTCTTAATTTTGGTCGTAATTGAGTTCTTTATTTAAACTAAATTTGGAACATATCCAGAGTCTTATTAGTAGACTTCGCAAGATTCAGTCTCAAGTTCAACCTTAATTTACCTTAAAGTCACTTGTGACATTATGTATACTTACCTAGTTATTACCTTGTTTTCGTTGAGATTGTTCCACAATTAAATACATTTTTGTATCTGGAATCTTCTCAACCACACCCTAATATAGTAATTATTTGCGGTTTTAGGTTTAAGGAAAATTATAAACATAAGCAGGTACTCCATAAACATACTGGAGTCTGATCTGCTTCATCTATCATAGCTATCCCCTTACTCATCCCGGATAACTGATGAATGTATTAACATTACCTCTACTACTTTTGATAGTATATATGGATTAATAAATCTATCTTTTACTTCTTTTTCATTCTCCCCTTCTACCTATTATTATAAGTGATCTACCTTTAGCCACAAACCAGGAGCATTTGGAACAAGCTGGTGGTCCCTTTTTCCTGTATCCTGCCAGTAGAACGAAAGTCTGATGGTTCTTTTCAATATCTCCTCCAGGTAGATAAAGCATAATTCCTTTTTCATTTTCTCACTGTTTTATTATTTTATTAACTTCGATAATACTAATTACTTTTTTCTTCTGGAGGTCAAGTGACCGTAATTATTCATGCCCTCGTCCCTTGGTCTCCACTTTAATATATATATATATATATATATATATATATATATATATATATATATATATATATATATATATATATATATATATATATATATATACACTTCGGAAGTATATATTTATATATTATTATATATATATATCATATATATATATATATATATATATTATTATTATTATATATATATATATATATATATATATATATATATATATATATATATATTATATATATATATATATATATATATATATATAAAGGTATTTGTTATATATATATATATATATATATATATATATACATATATATATTACTCCGTATATATACATATATATATTATATAGTTATATATATATATATATATATATATATATATATAGTTATACATATATATATATATATATATATATATATATATATATATATATACTGTATATATATATATATATATATATATATATATATATATATATATATATATATATATATATATATATATATATATATATATATATATATATATATATATATATATATATATTTCTTCTCTCACCTTCCTCTTTTGGCCCCAAGATTGGGGGAGGCAGCTGTGGCATCGGAAAAGAAAAAGCAGTAGAAGAATATACAAACGTCTAAAGAAAGCCCAGCTTTACCGCCTCCTTTATACCTTTTTAGTGAGAGCTCGCCACAGACAGAAAATCCACCCTAGAGCATCATGGACCGCGATGGACCCTCACTGTGGCATCTCGTCAATGTGGGGTTCATTCCCTGGCCCAGGTGGACCACAAACTATGCCTCCCCATACAAAACTCTGCCATCATCTATCACGCACCTTATTCTCAGCTTCATTAAACCACATTTCTCCTTCATTCGCTCACCGACTCCACTTTCTTCGGTCTCCCAGAAATGGTCAGTTCCCAACACCTCCATACATCCGCTAACTAACCGATATTCATTCATCCTTTCCACATGACCAAACCATTTCCCAACATACTTTCATTTATTCTCTCATTTACCTCTTTCTTCACACCACACCACTTAATAAAAGTTCATTCCTCATTTACAATTCTTCTCACACCTAACACATTCCTAAGATTGTCCATCTGAACACATTGAACTTAGATCTATACTTCTTATTCCAGACCATAGTCTCATCACCATACACAATACAGGTAACAACATACCTCATGTAAGACTCTAGCGCACTCAAGACTAGCTAGTCCTTTACATTCACCAACGATTTAACACCAGCCACCCTTCCTGCTATTCAACTCTTCCTGGCCACTCTGGCATCATCCGCTCCCTTCATCCAACACATACCCTAAAGATTTACCCAGACACTTGCTCCAGCTGCTCATCATCTAACATAATCTCACTGAGGACTGTCCTCACTCACATAACCTTACTCTTATCTACGTTACTTTCAACCCTCCTTTACATACCCTGCCAAATCTTTCCACCAATCCCTCTCAAACTCTCTTCAGACTCTGGCCACACAGAACCAAATCATCCCCATATAATAGGTAGGGCACCTCCAATTCTCTCCATTCTCCATCATCATCTACCACCATTTCCACATCCCTACTCCCTCGACTTTCAACCCCATCCATATACACATTGAATTACATAGAGACATAACACAACCCTGTCTCACTTCACTATTAATCCTAATCAAATTGGCTGACACCCATTTATTCTACACACGCTTCACTATCGTCATAGTTTCTGATTCCATTCCAGAAGTCTACCACCACCTCAATACCTGCCATGCTTTCCCTATTAACTCTACTCATACTGTTGTAAATCCATAAACCTAAATATAATTTATTCTTTCTCCTCATTTTCAAATTTGTTTCAATACAAAGATTTGATCCACACATCCTACCACCCTAAACGTGCACTTTGTCTCACCACCAGTCCCCCACTCACGACTTCTTTCAATTCAAAATACCACAGCACCTTCCCTACAAACACTCAATGTAAACTTATTCTATAATTTCTGTTACAGTTCCTTTTTTTCCCTACCTTTATACAAGGGTACTATTACTGCTCTCTCCCAATCCTTGGAAACTATACCTCCATAAACTTTATTACTACATAACTTCCAAAACCAATCAATCACCATCTCGCCTCCGCTTTTCATTTCACTAGTACTTTCATCTATACCTGCAGATTTACTGTTTCTTCAACTTTCTCACCCTACTCATTACCTCCTCCTTACTAATAACTCCTCATCCCCAAAATACCTATTCCTTCTTGCACCATCAAACCACACCACATTCACTAACACCTCATCATTAATACTGTTAATATTGTGTAGATTAAGTGTTCTTTCCACACTCCCCTCACACCCATTTCATCATCAGTTACGAAAGCACTATCCCTATTCATTATTCTAAGCAGACTCCCTTATTCTCATTCTTAACCTTCGCGTTCCTTCCAGAAGAGCTTCCTATTTCTTTGTAGTCTCTATTCATCCTCCTTCCAAACTGTTCATTTGCATCTTTTGTCTTCTCCTACGTATACACCTTTTAGTATATTTCTTTTTTCCTCCTTATATAACAATTCCAAGCATCTTTCTTTGAAATCATCATTTTCTTAGTACATTCAACCACGCTTTCTTTTTACTGCATCACCCCTTCATTCCACCATTCGCTGTTAACATTCTTGCTCTACTTTAGCACATTCACACACTTCCTTTGCACTACTAACAACAATTGCTTCCTTCATTTGCCCCAGATTTGTTCAGTATCAACTGGTTCACATTCAACCGTTTACTAGCGAGCGCCCTTACATACTTATCCTTATTCTCTTGCTCACTTAACTTCTTACTCTTAATTTTTACCTACTTCCTTTCGGTATCACCTTCCTCCATATCCAAGTCCTCCCCTACACTAACTTAATTTTAAGAGAACAACATATCGATATATAGAGACTCTTTATATATATATATATATATATATATATATATATATATATATATATATATATATATATATATATATATATATATATATATATATATTTTTTGTATTTTTTTTATTTTTATAAAATTATATTATATATATATATATTTAAAATATATAATCTTTAATTAAAAATTTAATAACTTTCCTATGTTACTTAGGATGTGGCAGAGGAAACAAAGTTCAGAGTGGACTGAAGTCACAAGAATAGAAAATAGTTCAAAGGTTCGATGTAAATATTTTGACACCGAGTTAACATCCAAAATTGAGAGAATTCGAAATCATTTACAAAAGTGTGAAAAAAGAAATTCAATCGTGCAGCCATCAATTTTAGTTTCAAGGAAACAGCCAAAGGACCAAAATATCCCAATTAATCAACAGCTCCTTATTGAAATAGATTCTCCTTCCACTTCACAGTCAATCGATAATATAAGATCTTATATTCCCAGTCCAACTACACCATCTTCATCAATGGCATTGGCGTCTGAGAGTATATATATATATATATATATATATATATAATATATATCTCTACATATATATATATATATATATATATATATATATATATATATATATATATATATATATATATATATATATATATATATATATATATCAGTTTTAAAAAAAAAAATTCTCTAAAACCCAACCAGGGTTTTAGATGAAAAAACCCGAAAAAACCCTGGGTTGTTGGATTTTTTGTTTTTTAAAGGAATTTTTCACATAGACCCTGAAAAATGGGTTAACTCATTTACTAGTTATATATATATATATATATATATATATATATATATATATATATATATATATATATATATATATATATATATATATATATATATATATATATATATATATATAGTGATGGGCACGGTACATGAAAATTGCTTGGGCGATACCGGTACATCGATACTTGTAAATTCTCTATATATATATTTATACTATATACCGGTACTCGGTATTGTATCGCCGATACATCGGTACATTTGAAGACAAACAAAAAATGATAAATAGTTTTTCGAGAAATAGTTATACACATAATACATTTTATTACTGTTGATATAGTTTTTATGTCGATTCGGTGCTTCTTCATCTGTAACTTTTAAATTGTATAAAAATTAAAGTTAAACAAAGGTAAAGATTTTGAAATTTGCATAGAAACGAAAGTTTAAAATTGCTGTCACAGTGAGCAAGTTCAAAAAATTTCCCAGAAGTTATTAATTTGGACTTACACCAGTTTGCATTAATTTTTTTTGAAATGTTCTTCTGAATCTTTTGGAACTAATGAATCACTTTCAGTGTTACATTTACTCATTGTTAAAGCTAATTTGAAAAATAAAACTTCAAAAAATATTAAATAAAAATTACAAACAAATTGACAAGTCTAACTTCTTCAATCAACTTGCAATAAGAGACTGCGAGTCTGAAGTCCGAAAGGCATAAATTTTGAATGTACGATTGCAGGAATAAACATATTGGAACACGTTTCACTTAAATGATATAACTATGCTTCCAGTAGGCCCCGAGGTTCAAAAGAAATCCACTGAACGTCAAATTGAAAATTACATTAACCAATCAGAGAGCAGGAAATTTGAGTACCTGAAACGGCCGGAGCGGGCCCGTCGGATCAGCTGACAATTGTAAACAATACCTATACTTATATGTATCTATTTTTATAAAATGGTACGATATATTTAGTATCCTAATATAAAAGTTAACTAAAATATTAAAAACTTTTGGCAAGTCATTTCCGACACATGTTTTGTAAAGAAATTTGTTTGTAAACAAACTATCCTTCCGCAGCCCGCCCGCGTGCCTAATTCCGAAAATCAGGATTTAACAACGGGCGCCTGACTGTGACGCTACATGACGTAGAAGCGTGCAATGGGCGCTTGAAACGATGCATGTGCGGCTTGTGGCCCGCCTGGCTGTGCAGTCGGCTTTTGAAAACGCAGCTATATTGAACGTAGAGAAGAGTGAAACAATATATATATATATATATATATATATATATATATATATATATATATATAGTATATATATATATATATATATATATATATATATATATATATATATATATATATATATATATAGTATATATATATATATATATATTACAGCTGTCAATACTACTCACGGTGAGCCCTATCATGAGTGGGGTAAGCACACCCCATAAGTCAACAACTAAATTAAATTACGCATGAGCACAGACGTAGGCTTTGAAGTGGGGAGAGATTAAATTCAGCAGGAAACACAGAAGATGGAAGCGAATTCCACAGAACATGTGGCAGGAAAGAAGGAGCACCGCAGCGAACTAGCGTTACCCACATCAACACAAAACTCATGTGCAGACAGCACCCTAGTGCTTCGAGGGCGTAAAGGTGAGGTGCGAGTGATAAGCTCCCCAAGCCCATGCCGCTGCGTGTACCTATAGAAAAGAGATACACCAACATCGCACCGCAAAGATAGAGGGTCAACTGAACTGGAAATGACAGAAGCTTATAAGCCTTACCTTTGGACTGACCATCCAAAAAGAAGGGTGAAACCAGAGGCCCCCCAGAGAGATGAGCAGTACCCATACAGGCGGATGAGTGCCCCAGTATAGCTGGAGCAACTGGGAAAGGAAAAAGTCTCGCAGTCTAAACACCAGAACTCCCAGTTTCTTTTGAGGCCGCCCTAGCAACTGCTGGATGTGAGTAGGTGTTTCCAAGACAATTTTTGTTTATGTTAAGGCCAAGGATGTTTATATTGTCAACAGGGAGAGACGAGAGAACCGTTGAAAGAGATAGAAAAGTTAGAAGGTGTCTTAGAGATGGAGATTTGTAGAAGTTGAGTTTTTAAAAAATTGAATTTTACAAGGTTTAGACGACCCCACCCGGAAATTTTACTAGAATAGAATCAGAAAGATTAAGACAAGAGGCAATTTTAGAAGTAAAAGAAGGAGTAGAATTGAAATGAGCTGAAGAATGAAGGGTTGAGCCATCGGTATATGAGTAAATAGAGTTAGATGCAGAGAAGATCATTAATGAAAAGTAGGAATAAAGTAGGAGATAAGACAGAACCCTGAGGAACACCACTATTGACCAGAAAGGGAAGAAGTCGCCCATCAACAACAGCCGATATTAAGGATTTGAAAGAAAACTAGACATATAAGCAAAGAGAAGGAGAAACCCAAAGGAGGGAGTTTGAGAGCAGTGACGATGCCATACCCAGTCAAAGCTTTGGATATGTCAAGCGCCACCACGCAAGTCTCCCCCGTAGTTCCTGGGCGGAAAACCATAAACTGTAGGATAGAAAGTATATCATGTAGACCTCGAGCGCCAAAGCCGCACTGGCGAGCGGAGAAGAATATATATATATATATATAGCATATATAGTATATATATATATATATATATATATATATATATATATATATATATATATACCTCCACGTATGCACATAAATTTAATCTGTAAATTCATCTAACTAAATATATATATATATATATATATATATATATATATATATATATATATACTAAAATAAATGTATCGATTAAAAGTACCGAATTTTTCGGTATCGGTACACAAAAAAACAAGTGGGCGATACCGATGCATCGGTACTTTAGCAACAGTGTTGGCGATACCAATACCGGTACAAAATGTATCGCCTGATACAAGTACCCGGTACATGTATCGCGGTACTGCCCATCTCTGTGTGTATATATATATATATATATATATATATATATATATATATATATATATATATATATATATATATATATATATATATATATATATATATATATATATATATATATATTGTTGTGATTGTATATATTATAATTTATATATTATAAATATAATTTAAAAAATTTACCGTAAAAAATTAAAAAGAAATTAAAAAAAAATCCCAATGTTACCAGGAAGGTGGCAGGGAACAAAGTTCAGAGTGGACTGAAGTCACAAGAATAGAAAATAGTTCAAAGGTTCAATGTAAATATTTTGACAACGAGTTAACATCCAAAATTGAGAGAATTCAAAATCATTTACAAAAGTGTGAAAAAAGAAATTCAATCGTGCAGCCATCAATTTTAGTTTCAAGGAAACAGCCAAAGGACCAAAATATCCCAATTAATCAACAGCTCCTTATTGAAATAGATTCTCCTTCCACTTCACAGTCAATCGATAATATAAGATCTTATATTCCTAGTCCAACTACACCATCTTCATCTATGGGCATTGCGTCTGAGAGTATATATATATATATATATATATATATATATATATATATATATATATATATATATATATATATATATATATATATATATATATATATATATATATATATATATATATATATATATATATAATCATTTTTTCTTTTTATATTTGATTTATACAGACAAAAGTTTCAAAAAGCTGAATCCTGGTTGAAGCTATACAACCATGAATATTTCGCACCTTTCATAGCATTTGCTATTAAAGATAACAATTTTTTCCCATCCTCTATGTTCAATGAAACTTTATTAAAACATATAAATCTTGTCCTTCAAAATGGTGGAAAATTATGGAAAACGTACATCAAAAAACAATCTCTTGCCAAAAGGATTCTGTAAATTCTGCTCAGATCTTTTAAGCTGTCCACCAAGTTCTGCCTCTATTGAGAGGGTGTTCTCAACATTTGGCCATATCTGGTCTAAGCTAAGAAACAGGCTTGGTGTACAAAAGGCCAGCAAGCTGGTAAAAATTTACAAATTTCTTAATAAATGAAGGTGATTCCAAATGAAAGAAACACTAAAATAAATAATTTGCTAGGGAATTAAAAAATTTTTTAATGAATAAAAATTTAAAGGAAAATGTATAAGGTTTAAATTTCCAAATTAACTCTTTAAAAAAAGCATTTTCTTATTTTTCTATAAATTTTTTGAAAACCCAAACTGATTTTTCAGGTTTTTTCAATATGGGTTTTTCTGAAAACCAAGATAAATGTTTACTTGTGCCTTGAGGGATGAAATGGCTTGAACTATAGGCTTAGATTTTTTATTAACTTTATCAAGAAGGGCTTGTATCTCTGGGTCAGACATTTTCGCTGAAATTTGGCTAGAATGACCCAAGGACAAATGAAACCTTGAAGAAAGATGAAAATGAAAGATGGCCTACCACCAGGCCAAACTATTTGATTTGAATTTTGAAAGGGTCTAGAAGACCAAAAATGAGTTTAAATTTTGAAGTTGAAATTGATCTAGGCCTACAAGGTCTAAGTTTGAGCTTGAATTTTTTGAGGAAAACACTGAAAGGCAATGGCATTGCTTCTCTAACTCTCATACCAAATTTTGAATTAAATACACTAAGACTAACTAAACTTAGGACAAAAACGCCAA
This sequence comes from Trachelipus rathkii, assembly GCA_015478945.1. NCBI lineage: Eukaryota > Metazoa > Arthropoda > Malacostraca > Isopoda > Trachelipodidae > Trachelipus > Trachelipus rathkii. The sequence continues at coordinate 49,023 of JABUQX010115175.1, forward strand.
TAGGCTAGTCTCGATAGGCCCATGTGGCTTCTACCGTCTCTAATATTTTCATATGTTCAAATAAACCTTAATTTTAAGTTAATTTTGTACTAATAATACTGTACACAAAATATCATAACTGCTATAAGCCTCGGAGATTGGCTAGTTTGATTGTTATTTGCACAAACAATTACCGCCAGATTGAATAGTAAATAAAAACATAAAGAAATAGCTTGTTTTAAAACTTGATTGTGATGGAGTTGAAAAGAGATTGTCGAAGATACAGAAAATAAAAATAACAATAATAATAAATACATAAAATAAGAAACATAATATATATATATATATATATATATATATATATATATATATATATATATATATATATATGTTATTATATATATATATATTATTTATACTATATATATATATATATATATATATATATATATATATATATATATATATATATAAAATATATATATATATATATATATATATAAATATATATATATATATATATATATATATATATATATATATATATATATATATATATATATATATATATATATATATATATATATATATATATATTATAAATAATATATATATATATATATATATATATATATATATATATATATAAAAGATATATATATATATATATTATAAATAATATATATATATATATATATATATATATATATATATATATATATATATATATATATATATATATATATAGATATATATATATATATATATAATATAAATAAATGGCATATATATATATATATATATATATATATATATATATATATATATATATATATATTTACACTTGCCACTGCTGCTCACGGCAGATTCTATTCATGAGGGGTTGTTGAACGTCTCAACATTATCTAACGTAAATTACGCACACGACGCAGGTCATGAGGAGATTAAATTGAGTAGGGAACACAGAAGATGGAAGATAATTCCACAGAACAGAGGTGGCAGGAAAGAAGGAAGCACTGCAGCGAACAGTCTGAGTTACCATATCAACACAAACTCATAAAGCTGACATGTACCCCTTGTGCTTCGTGGACGTCAGGTGCAGGGAACTTCGAGTGGAAAGTCTCTCGAGCACTTGCCGATGCACCTATAGAAAGAGAGATAAAGCACCAACATCGCCGCAGAAGATAGTAGGAGGGGTCAAGTGAACTGAGCACAGGGCAGTGTAAAGCCTTTTTCCTTTGACTCGACCCTATCCAAAAGCCGGGTGAAACCAGAGCCCCCCCCAGATATGAGAGCAGTACTAAATACAAGGGCAGATGAGACCCTTGTATAGCTGGAACAACTGAGAAGAGGAAAAAAAGTCACGCAGTCTAAATAGAACTCTCAGTTTCTTTGAGGCCGCCCTAGCAACCGTTGTGATGTGAGGTTTCCAAGACATTTTTTTGTTTATGTTAAGGCCAATAATGTTTATATTGTCAACAAGAGAGACGAGAGAACCGTCGAAGGAGATAGGAAAGGAAGTGTCTTAGAGAGGGAGATTTGTAGAAGTTGGGTTTTAAAGAATTAAATTTTCACAGGTTGAGACGACCCCACCCGGAAATTCTGTCCAGATCAGCGAGAATAGAATCGGAAAGGTTAAGACGAAAGGCAATTCTAGAAGAAAAAAGAGGGAGCAGAATTGAAATTAGTTGAAGAATGAAGGGTCGAGTCATTGGCATATGAGTGGATAGAGTTAGATGTGCAGGTGAGAAGATCATTAATGAAAGCAGGAATAAAGTAGTAGACAAGACAGAACCCTGAGGAACACCACTGTTGAAAGAAAAAGAAGAAGTCGTTCCATCAACAACAGCCGATATTGAGCGATTTGAAAATAAAGCTAGACATAAGTAAGCAAAGAGAAGGAGGAAACCCAAAGTGAGGGGAGTTTGGAAAGAGTGACGCGTGCCATACCCGTCAAATGCTTTGGATATGTCAAGCGCCACCACGCAAGTCTCCTGTAATTCCTAAGGGCGGAAACCATAAATCTAATGACCAGGCAAGATCTCGCCAGCAGAATCGATGCCGAAACCCGCTACTTCCGGCGGATCGGAAAGGCGTCCAGATGCCCAAGTCCTAAGAATTGAGAGTTGAGAAGAGTTGCAAAGATCTTAGATAAGAATACAAGTGAGTATTTGGCGATAGTTAGAAGGATCAGAGAGGCTTCCTTTTTCGGAATAGGTTGACATATGCACAAGCCCAACACCGAGGGAAGTGCTAGTATTGGAGGTGATAGAGAATATTGAACGAGGGGCGGGGGTCAGCACGGAAGCACACTCCCTCAAAATTGGGAGGAATGCCATCCGCCACCCACCTTCTGCCGCGTTCATAGATTTCAGAACATGCACCTGATCAAATATATATATATATATATATATATATATATATATATATATATATATATATATATATATATATATATATATATATATATATATATATATATATATATATATATATATATATATAATATTCATTACCGTCACTCGTGTTGTCGCTGGTTGCAAATCCGGTATATGCTCAAGTAATTGTTAGTTTTCGGATTGCTTGGGTAATTAAATTATTATGGGTTGTTCAAGTACTAGCAAACCTTAAAGGAACTTCCCATGTTCAACTTCTCTCGAAGTTATCTATGAACTTTATTCGTACTGATGCCCTTTATATTATAAGTTCTTTACTCTATCAAGTAACCTCAAATTGGGTTTGCCCCTTCTCCAATATCTTATCACTTCAGCCAGAAACCTTCTTAGCCATTCACTCATCATTTATACAAAACATTTCATCTAGCAGCGCATATCTCTGAACCTTAATTCTGAAGAATTTACCCCACAAATATCTTGTAAGACTTTCATTACAAAACCTTTTTTTTTTCATCTTTGAATTTAATGTCGAAGCCTCATGTCCATAGAGAATTGTTTGAATGCTATATTATTAAACAATTTAATTTCCTTTACCATTAGACAAGGTCGCCTCCCATCAACTGGTTATTCTCCTGCTCTCCGACAAGGCTTCTGATCTTATTGGCAAGAGTGCTGGACGAAAACAGTTACCCCGCAATCTGTTCATCATATCTTCATTGATTGTCCCCAACTGGACCCCATTCGCCATCGTCATTCTCCTACTTTATGGTCCATAACACCTTCTAAAAGAGTATCCCATATCTTATCTGAATCCTCCCACTTTAACAGTAATTCTATTTTCTCTGATCTTCAAAAACCTGAATATGCTTTATAACATGATTTTGTTATGTAATATTAGGACTATTTATAATGCAAGGACATCTTTTTATTTTTTGGACTGAATATTCATTTCGCCATTCAAATTTTCTTTGACATTTAAAATATATAGAAGCCAGGACCCATCAATAGAGTCGATTATTGAACCCAGTGTGGCCGCTTCTCTGTGAGCCGTGGTGGGTCCTGTACAGGAACTCAAAAAAAATTTCCCTTTTTCCATATTTCTCTAAGGCTACTTAACACATTTTTGTCCTCTACAATTATGATCAATCTCTTAGTTCATCTTTCTAACAACTGCCCATATAATTTACCAACTGTTCAATGAACTTACCACTTAGTGCTGAGTGGCCTTTTTTGTTCATGTGATAAAAAAAACTGTGTGTTTCTACAAAGTTTAAACATTACTAAAATCGTTTAATTGTAGTGAAAGAAACCTTAATTACAATCTTGAAAATTAAAAATATTGTCATAATATAATCTTATTGGTGAAACAAATTGCAATATATCTCCAAGGTCAGAATCTAACGAAAACAAACTCTCCCATAAGATAAAATATAAGTCATGCATATGCACTTGATTATTTCTTAAGCAATGTCCAACTGGAATCTGAAAATCTTTAACTCTTGGAAACAAAGTAAATAAATACTTTAAAAGACAATTCAGAACATGAAATGAGTGAAAAAACAGTTGATATAAAGTTTATTATAGTAATTAGTTACTTACGATAAACTTCAACTTTAGGAGTTATTCAAAAATAATAATTAAAAAAAAAACTTATACATTAAACTAATATAAATAAATTATATTATAATTTTTATCATATATTTTGAGACATAACTCGTTAAAAATAATAATAATAATAAAACACACACACACACAATAATAATAATAATTGAATG
>JABUQX010115176.1:0-25000 GCA_015478945.1 Trachelipus rathkii
AAGAGATTGAGTAATTTTTATTATAAAGGTATAATTATATAATATTGACATTCTTAGAGTGATTATAGAGTACCGGGAGGTTCATATAGTATATAACTATACCTATAAATCAATATTCTCATATACCTATCCTAAGCAATGGACAGTATTCAATGTGGAGGTGAGCAAAGTGAATAGGTAATAATTATTTTTCTCACTCACATAATTACTTGGCCTTATTGATGTTAATACTTATTTTAATAAAATAGGGATTACCGTAGAAGAGTAAACTTTATTTAATAGTAAAATAATGATAATAAACAAAAATTAATAGGATAAACATTTGTGAGAATATATACAATTCGAAACATCAATGTTTCTTCAAATGCTAATCGATTTTGGGTTAGACGTTATTTCCTGTGAGGATCTAAACTAATTTAATTGTATTATACAATTACATAGTATGCTAAATGTACATATTACAATAATCCATACATACGTGAGCGCTATGCCGTGAGATGCTGTTGATGGACCTCCTGGTGAGTGTGAATGGTAGTGTTCATCCAAACCTAGTATGTATGCTACTCGGATAATATAAATATAAACTAACTAAATATAACAAGAACTTGGCCGAACACAAGTAAAGAGATGATAAATATTATATTAATTTTAATATACATTCATATCACATATAAAAACATTAACTGTACACAATATATAAGATACGAGAGAGCCACATTTAGAGAGATGTTAACGATATAAATTTAATTTATTAATATAAATATCATTCATTAAAGACATACAGGCAACAAATAACTATAATATATTATGGAAAGTAATCAACATACACAAATATACACACACACAATAACGAGATCTATCAATAACACATAGAAATTAAATAATCTATTGTTCCTTGTTTATTAAACATAGATCTATTAACAACAAGATAACATTACACACATGAGCATTATTACAACTAGTTTGTAGGCTAATGTGATCGCAATAGTCAGCAACCGCTATATATTCAATTATTATTACTTATTATTATTATTGTATTACTACTTATCATTAACACTATCATTACTACTATCATTTACTACTTATCCATTTACTACTATAACCTTACTACTTCATTGTACTACTGTCTGTTTGGTTGTTATTGTTGTTGTTGTTATTATTGTTGTTGTTGTTGTTGTTGTTGTTGTTGTTGTTGTTGTTGTTGTTGTTGTTGTTGTTGTTGTTGTTGTTGTTGTTGTTGTTGTTGTTGTTGTTGTTGTTGTTGTTGTTATTGTTATTGTTTTATTATTATTATTATTATTATTATTATTATTATTATTATTATTATTATTATTATTATTATTATTATTATTATTATTATTATTATTATTATTATTGTTAATAAAAAATATTTATTAATATTTATTTATTATTATTATTGAATTATTATCGGAATCTCTCGTGTAAAAGAAGTAAAGCTCGATAAAGTCACCTTCAAACTATATTAGGGATTGTAATGGCATGCCTGATGTACAATTAATTAGGTTTAGATCCTCACAGGAAATAACGTCTAACCCAAAATCGAATTAGCATTTGAAGAAACATTTGATGTTTCGATGCTTCAATGTTTCCATATTTTGTTTTCTTTTCTTAAAAAAGTTACTCTTCGGATCCCTTTTAAAAGTAAACACATAAGGCAAGTAATGGAAAAGAATATTCCTTTCACTTGCACACTTTGAAACTGCTTGTTGTAATGGATAGGAATTGGATTAAGGTGCCCTTCTATTAGTTTCTTCAAACTTTCCTTTCTTAACCATTACCATGTTTCTTCTTCATCATTTTTTCCTTGGATGTTTTTGAGGAATTGTCAATAAAGTTCTTTGTTGTGCTAGTTATCTCTTCGCGTTGTTATTATTTCTTTTCGGTTTTCTTCTTTGATTATTTGACCTTCAATAATAATGTTTAAACGACTTCTTTCAGAGCTACTTCTTGACTTTTATTAACGTACTCGGCTATTTCCCTTTTTTCTTGTTCTACTGATTGCAATCCACTTCCAATTGAACTACTGGAAAGGTATAGATGTTTAACATCGATCCGTGTGTGTTAGTTTAATAGTTAGGATTTTCCGATTTTTACATCTTACAATTGGTTTTGTCCAAGGGTATATTGCTTTGATGGTATTGCCATCATTAGGCTTTGACTTTGAAACTTTCCGGACTCTTCTGATGTATTCCTTGTTAATTTGGTTCTTTTCATTTTAATATTTAATGTTTTCGGCTAGTATGATATCCAAGTATTTATAATATTTATAATCTTCGGGTGTTAAACTCTTTATTTTATTGTTATTGGACAAGTTGATTCCTTCACTGGCCATGCACTTTCCTTTACTAATTATTAGAGCTGCACATTTTTCAGGCCCAAATTCCATTGCTATGTCTGTGCTGTATCCTTGTACTGCTTCTTGTAACGATTCCCATTTTCTGAAGCCGATTTTCCATTTAGAGTTTCAAGTCATCCATGTAGAGGTGTGAGATTATCTTGGGACTGACCTAAGCTATTTGGTAACCTTGCTCTTTTTCTTCAGCATCTATCGATAGTGGGCATCATTGCCGATAATAAAAACAGAGGCGAAAGAAAATCTTGAAATATTGACTTGACCTATATTTTCTCCATTTAAAACAGTTCATTTTCCATAGATTTATTGCTTTCTCAACAAATATTTTGATATTGTCACAGATCTCAATCATTTTCTAAGCAACGTATGCAACTGTGGGCCAAAGAGTCGAATGTTTTATTTTTAATCGATCCAGGTCACAGGCAGATTCATTTTTTCTTTGTTTGCAGTTTTCAAGTATCTTTTGTGCAATTAGCAGCTGATTTTGTGCCCATTGTCTTTCATCATTTTCTTTTCTGTTCTTCTGATAAATAAATTTTATTGTTCAAATTATCTTACATTGCAATTCAGATATTATTTGTTGTCAGGAGCCTTGAAGATTGTTAGAGGAAAAGTGCGTTAGGAAGTAATGCTAGTTTTTATTATGGCTCTCTATTATATTATAAACTGAAATGGGTTGGAGAAAATTTTACTTTTATTATTCAGATATTCTTAATCATTTATTTTTTTCTCAAGAACACCGAAAAAACATTTAATATTAAGTGATTTCTAGAAAAAAATCATTCATATAGAGGATAAACTAGAAAGATAAGCGGTATTTTTATCAACAAAATTTTAAATAAATGATGAATACTACGAAACGTTCATCCGGTATTAAAAATAACTATTTTCATATATTCAATACAATTCTTCATTCCTAGAATAGGTTTGAAACTTGAAATTTGGGTAGGCATATTTAGAGTAATAACTTATTTTTGATGATTTAAAATTACTATATTGTTACAACGCGATTAATTAATTTTTTGTTTTTTTTACGCCAAAAAATGCAGTTAAAGTTTTGAAATTTGGAAAAACTTTTTCAGTTTTCTTTTCTGTTTTTCTTTAAAGTTTCAAAAACTGTTTGGAATGATATCAAACCATTTGGCTTTAAATTTCCATAGTTTTAAAGATTTGATTTATATTTTTAACTAACATATGAAATTTTCATAATCTATTATAATAAAAATTATAACAGTTATACTATTCCTGGGTTAAAATTAGTTTTCCTGTTTTTATTTAGTATCACTAATACTTTTGGTAACGATTACACTGGTCTGCATGAAAATCGGCTCTGACACCATTCCTGCTGATTATTATGTGAAATGACCTCCTGATTCCAAATATGACCGAGGTTTTCCCCATCAACCACCGTTTTCAGGGGAGGTACCCCACCTATTTTTATAACTTTTTGATAATTTGGAGGGATGAAAAGTATTATTTTAGCCTTTACATTTCTTCTGAGGGGCTAGAGAGGTGAAAAGTTCTAAAACGTGAACATTTGTACCAAGGAGGTAGATTTTGGAGGGGATTTGCCCCTTTTAATTGAAAAAAAATCATTAAAAATTATCGATTTTTCAGTTTTTTTCGGAATTTTTCACTAATTTTCTACATATTCCAGCTTCCATCCCCCCTCATCTGGCCCCAAACAGCCCCAAATAATAAAAATATATAGCAATAGTAATAAAAATATATAACAACAATAATAAAACTATATAGTAACAGCTCCGAAGATTCACTGTATCACGCTGGTACACTCAATACCTCGCGCGCATAGGTTTGCACGGGAATTTTTTCAAGACCTGACACCATTCCTGCTGATTCTTATGTAAAATGATCTCCTGAATCCGAAAATGACCACCGTTTTCCCCATCACCCACCATTTTCGAGGGAGGCCCCCACCTATTTTTATCACTTTTTTATAATTTTGTGGCCATGAATTTGATTTGGAGTGGTGAAAAGGTTTTAGGTATAAAAAGTAATAAATAAAAAGTAAAACAATAAATGTGAAAAGATAAATAATAATAAATATAAAGAATAATAATTAAATAAGATAAGTACCTTCATTTGGTGCTTGGTTTCCTATTGTACCCTGAGGTAGAAGTTTCTCATACGGAGAAAGTGGTTTTCGTTGCGCTTTTAAAGTAAATTCCCCCCAAACATAGCAGAAGGTATCGGGATAATTTTTACACTCGCGTGACATAATTAAACAGTAAATCAATGCTCGATATTAATCACAGCTCACACTCACGTACTGTAATTCACTTGGAAAAAGCCGGAGTTAAAAAAATTTCTAAAGTTTTACACAATTTAAACAACTTGGAAACATAGAATCCCCGCCTAGAGCACAGACAAGTTGACTCTACGATCGCTACAGACGTACAAAGGGAAGGTAAGGATTACAGTGCAAGTTTCAACTTGTCAAAGCCTGAAAATTCCGGTGCAAGCCTGGGCGCGCTAGGAATTGAGAGCAACAGCGTGGTACAGTGAATCTTCAGAAATGTTGCTATATATTTTTATTATTGTTGCTATATATTTTTATTAAAGTTTACTTTGCAAATAAATTAAGCGACATTCACCAGCCGGCGAAAAGTCGTACGCAAGGCGCATAGGCGCTAGGCGCATGATGTGACCAAAATATAGGGCGCTAAGCCGACTAGGTCCGCGGCATTAGGCGCATAGGCGGCAGGCGCCACTCAAAAAAATTATGGCGCTCCCAGCTCTGATATATATATATATATATATATATATATATATATATATATATATATATATAATATAATATATATTATATATTATATATATATATATATATATATAATATATATATATATATATATATATATATATATATATATATAAAATTAATGATTATTAGTTGGTCGTCATCCTATGTGTGTCTCTCCTTAAAAATTTTAAATTCTTAATTTGCTCGAGATAGACTAAAGGTTTGTTACCACTGTTTGTAAGTGATGAAACTACAGTTAGCCCCATTTACTACCTTGAAGTCATTCTTTAAAAAGCTCGAAGATGAGCTATGAAATGCTTTAGATATTTGAAGAGCTTAGTCGAAAAGCGGGTCGACGGGTTCAAGAAAAAGGCAAGGGTCCTTCCTCACCTTGTACACAATATTCCATAACTTAAACAAAATTTATTGCTGCACTGAAATAAGTTGAAAAAAATTGATAATTTTGAACCGACTCCACAACTCTGGGAGTATCCCAAAGTATAGTATCGATATTGGTATACCTGTTCTTTCTACTGGCCTAAGAGAAATTGGACAAAGCCTCCGGCCGATGCCGAAGCTCTGAGTTTTATGAAAGGAGCCTCAATGCTATACCTTTGTTACATTCTCATTTCTGGGATACCCGCGAGAGATACCACGAGAAATACAGAACCGAGGCGTTCTCACTGATGTTCTTTTCTACTGGGGCCCTACGGAGTATAGTCGTGGCCTTCCGGTCTCAACCGAAGCTAATTTGTGTCCTAGCTATGCTATTTCTTGCCTTAAGGGTCCCCCCATATTGAGTGATAGTGCACATGTCTACAACTGCCTGTGCATTAATCTAGCCTAACCACTGGCTCTGTACGTTTAGTATAATAAACGATATTATATTTTAGTTATTAATAATAGTTTGATTGCGTACCTTTTAGAAATTTTGCGGTTTGAAAAACTACGTTTGAATGAACTACACGCTTAAATGTAGATTACAGGAAATGAATGGCAGGTGAAAATACTAGCGGACTTAAGGCAATAAAAAGGGACCAGGACAAAGAAATGGCATTAGTCTGTTTTCTACCGCTACCAGTACCCCCTTCAAGTGTGGTGGTCGGGGTTCTGTCCAGTCCAGGTAGGGCTGGAATGTGACACCCAGCAACCAGCACCCGTCGTTCTTTCACCACGATGTTGAAGCCAGAAAAGGAACGAAGGACAGTGCATGAGAAAGGTGGAGAAACAGAAGACTGTACTGGAGGTGAATAAGGATGAGGAGGTGGGAAAATCGCGAGAAGAGGACAAGAAGGTGAATAGAGAATCTCCAGGGAAGAGGAAGTATTTGAATGGGGAATGCCTGAAGGAGGTGGAAATTGGAAGGTTCGGAGGGTCAGCCTCTAGAAAAAGCTGGCTTTAGACGGTCGATGCAGACGACCTCTGTTCGCGTAGGGGGTGTTGAATGGTGAAGAATTTCACTGCCTTGCTCAGACCTTAAAACGGGTAGTCATAACGATCCTGGAGGGAGTCCTATGGGCGTTCGCGACGAACTAAAACATGGGTGCACGTAGCAGTTAACTTAGAACGAGTTGAGTGGACTGTTAGTGTCGCGGAAGGTTGACAGGTCTCCATGGACACAGCACAGTTCTTCAAGCGGGTGAGGTAAGAGAGAGAGAGAGAGAGGATTCCAACGAGGTGAAAGGGGAAGATTGAGAAAAGAATTCACCTGGCAATCGTAAGGGGAGAGCCATAGATTATTCGCGGCTCTGCGCTGAAGAATCTCCCTTGAGGGAGCGTTGCGGAGATGCCAAAAGTACAAAAGGTAGGAGCCACAGTTCATTTCTCATGCGGGGGTGAGGCTGCAAAGATGCCCTCAAGCTTTCCGGTGAAATCTTTCTACGGATCCCATTTGAAGCCGGATGAAAGCTGGTGGTCCTGATGTGCTCAGAATTAATTGAGGCCGCATCAAATTTCTCTCCAAAGGAAAGATTCAAACTGTCTACTCTTGATCCGTGGTCACAGTAAAGCATGTTACTCTTAAAACGCCCACCCCAGTTAGTTCATAAAATCTTTAGCTATGGCTTCGGAAGTGGCTGTTTCGAGAGGAATTTGGCTTCCTGCCAAGTGCGTGAAGTTGTTCCAAAAAACATGTAAGGATGTATTTGATGCCCAAAGGAAGAAGGCGACACAAATGTCGATGGCACTTTCCAAGAACCTTCTCCAGGGGGTAGAAACTCACCGAGAGGGCTGTGGTTGTTGCCGTTACCCTTAGAAAGCTGGACAAGGGAAGGAATTCACGAGCCCACTTTCGCACATCGGTATTTACACCGGGCCGTATAAAGCGCGGCCCGTAGCCAGCTTCTGAGAGGCCGCGATACCGGGGTAAACATGAATAAATTTAAGAGCCAATTAAAACTCATACAATTTAAACCTCGAGATGTTACTACCATGCAGACTTATTACAGCGGAGTTTTTTCTGAATGCCGGAAGAAAAATCCATCTGAGTTACAGAGAAGAGTCCTGGTTGAAGAGGAGGGTTCTTCCTGATAACTGGCAGTGGTTATGTCCTCGTGAAGTTATGCTGGGAGTGGAATAGATGGAGGCAATCTCGATGCGTGAAAGTGCATCAGCCGTGAGATTATCCGTACCTGGGACATGACGGATGCCTGTCGTAAACTGCGAAACATATTCAAAATGACGAGCTTCTCTTCGGCGAGTATCATTCATGTCGAGATTATCCATGGCGAAAGTGCATCTACTTGTGATCGGTGAGAATGTGAAATTCCCGGCCTTCCAGAGATGTATCTGAAGTAGTTTGACTGCCAGGTTAGATTTCAAGCAGTTCTCTGCCGAAGTCACTGTAGCGGGTTTCAGCAGGCTGTAGCTTCTTCGAGAAGAAGGCAAGAGGAGACCAAGAACCATTCAGGTGTTGCTGCAGAACGCCTCCGACCGCGAAATCGGAGGCATCAACCTGAACGCGAGTTGGTGCAGAGTCCTGTGGGTGGACAAGGAGAGTGGCGTCCGCGAGTGCGTCTTTTGCAGAAGTGAAAACAATGCGACCTTCTTCCGTCCACTCTACCTTGACCGAGACACCTCTTTTCTTCGGGCGGAGGAGCTCTGTGAGAGGTCGAAGAAGAGCAGCTGCTGCAGGTAGAAAGCGATGGTAGTAGTTCAGCATCCCGAGAAACTGCTTCAGTTGCTTCTGCGTCTCGGGTAAAGGAAAAGCACGAATGGCGGCAACATGCTCCTGGAGGGGGCGAACTTCAGAGGAGACTGTGTGGCCAAGGAACGTGAAGGAGGGTACACCGAAAAGGGAGTTCTCCGAACTGATGAGGATACCGTACTGAGGATACCTATCTGGAAAAGACAGCAGAAAGGTGCTTCTTGTGTTTTTCGTTGGGGTTGGAGGCTATAAACAGATCGTCGATTAGGCCTAACAGAAGGACAGCCCTCGCAAGACAGTGTCAATGTACCGCTGGAAAGTTTGAGCAGCATCCCGTAAACTGAAAGTGTTCTCAAGAACTCAGGAAGTCTGAAAGGTGTAATCACAGCAGTCTTGTGAACATCCTCGGGTGCTACAGGGATCTAGTGATAGGAGCGGACCAGTGTTGCAGCACCACTGAGGAGGGGGGACGTGGAAGACTGGGATAGCGATCTGGGACAGTGATTGCGTTGAGTGCCCTAAAATCTCCACAGGGGCACCAGTCTCCAAGGGTACCTTTATGGACAAGATGTAAGGGTGCAGCTCAATTGCTCTTGGAAGGTCTAATGATTCCCAGCTCAAGCATGTGATCAAACTCAGTCAGAGTTATCTTCAGCTTCTACGGGGCAAGGTTGGAGGACCTGTGATCTCTATGTGGTGGAGGTCTGAATTCTTGGTGCAGAAGAGATGGAAAGTCCTTCTGCCGGAGAGAGAGAAAGGGGGAAGAAGAAATAGGAAGTGCAAGTGAGGGATGGGTGGGCCAGACGGCATCAGGCATAAACATCCTATCCTCACCTCCTTTCCTTCAGTCTTTTCTTACCTATGGTTCTAACTTTCCTGTCCACACGCTCGTCTGGCATAATTATTTGTTTGAAAGTGAATGATTGTGGTTTTCTATTTTCATTTACTAATCTATTACATTGATGATGTTGATTCTCTTTTCTTCCGGCAGGAATATATTTTTTTTGTATATTACTGATATATTTCGTTACGATTCTGACGACTGTAATAGGACTGTTTTGGAAATCTGGTTGTCAAGATTTCTTTTTTTGGAATTTAAGGTATTATTATTATTATTATTTGATTATTATTATTATTATTATTATTATTATTATTATTGCTATTATTTATTATTTATATTATTATTATTATTATTATTATTATTATTATTATTATTATGAATGCCTTTTGCTTAATGTATCAAGTTTTTATTATTATTATTATTATTATTATTATTATTATTATTATTATTATTATCATTATCATTATTATTATTATTATTATCATTATTATTATTATTATTATTATTATTATTATTATTATTATTATTTTTATTATTATTATTATTATGAATGCATATACTTTATGTTAATGTTTTTTCAGCTTGTGTTGCTGAAAAAACTGGACGATCCACTGTCCAGTTTTTTTCCTTCCTTTTGTTTTGGAGGTTTTCCTTTTGGTTGTTTGAAGAAATTGAAAGAGGTTCTCTATTGAGACCCCAACCAAAGAAGAGACCCAACCAAAAGTCTCCCTGACAATTTACCCCCTGAAAATTACCCACTGAAAAATACCCCTGAACCACTACCCCTGAACCACTACCCCTAAACCACTGCCTTTGAACAAGAAGAGACCCCTAAACCAATACCCCTGAACCCATACTCCTATATACCACTATCCTTGAACAAGAAATTACCCCGAACCTATAACCCTGAAAACCCCAGAATTGAAAATCCCTGAAAACCCCAGAAAACCCTGAAATTGTTTCTGATTATTGCCCCTGAGATTGTTCCCAGAATTTGATCAAACTATTTTGTATATATTGATATTAATGAAAAGTAATTGTATATATATATGTATAATTTTTGATATTTTTTATTATTATTATTGACTTTGATATTATTGATAGAGTCATGGTATATAACCTTGATTATTATTATGGTTATTATTATTATTATTATTATTATTTATTGGATAAAAGAGAAATGATATTTTAACTTTTATTTGATATTGGTGACGGTATCTCCTTGTAAATTTATTTCCATTTGTGTATGTACACTGCTGCTTGTTTTTTTGTTTTTTCTTTATATTTTTATATTGTAGTTATTTCATTTTGACGATTGACGATTTGACGATTGACAATTTAATAAAGACGACTGCATTTTTATTTTCTAAATTTTCTATTGTCCTTAATAAACTTAAACAGTGTGTGTATTTTTTTTCGCTCCTTCATTTTCCCGACCAAATTTATCACGCCCACTCCTTTCTACTCCTTGTGGTTTTTTTTATAACAACTACAACGCATGTGATCAAGCTCACCACGAACGATCTTCAACTTCTCCGGTACGAGACAGCGATGAGCGCGTACAAAGGTCGGTGGACTGAATGCTTGACTGGGGCAACTGAGGGGCGTGGGTAAAGAAAAGATGAAAATCCTTCTGCAGGAGAGAGGGGAAGGGGGAAGAAGAAATGGGAGGCTGACCAGCGGAAATGTTCCCTACTGCATAAAGAGAGATGTTGCCCTTGGAGAAAAGGGTGGTGTTTCACACTCTGTAATATCATAATCTAGAAGATTGTGGTAATATACTCAATGAATTCCAAACGTTCAAAGATCCGCTGTTCCTCAAACCTTCCATAAAAATTATTTTCAAAGTAATGTTAAGGAAAATTTTAAAACAAAAATAGAATGTAAACACCAGTGTTCTTTATCACAAAAATGTCTGAGATAAAGTCGAAAATATAGTTTTACTGTAATTTTCCATATTATATGGTGCCACATAATTAAACAATACTTCCTAAATATAAAAACACTCTAATAAAACTGTGGATTAAAGAAAAAAAGAAAAGAAAAATGCAGTAATATTAGATTGGGGTAATATTTTACCATCCTTTCAGGGTTAAAGGGTTTGCAAATATCTTTTCACCTCTTAACTAGCCTATCGTTTTTAACATAGCCATCATTAGTAAACTAAATACACAGTATATTGCGAAGTAAATTTTTCATTTCTATTGTATTAAATTTGAGGATTTTCAGTATTTTGTAATGCATTTTGATGAAAAAAAAAAGCAAGAGAAAAAGAATCAGTTATAGCTGTTTACCACCGAATTCGAGTATTAAATAAGAATTAAGAATGCAAGCGGCATCAATTGGGGATCAGCTCTATGTTTTGGCTTGCAGAATAATTTTTTAATTGGTTTACAAGGCCAACCCTTTATGACGGGATTAATTTAAAGTGCCGTAGTTTTGAAATAGCAGAAACTGCTAAGATGTTAGAGTTTACTGGGAGTTGTTTATTTGGTTCTCTTCAAAAGACAACCAGATATTAACACTAAAGGATATGTTTGACTTCCGTAATGATAATGTTACAGGAATCAAGTTTTTTTATATTACAAAGGAGCACATTGAGAATATGAGACCTCATCAAGAAAATAGGTGTACCAGAGGCCATACAATTGCCAGCACAAGAGAAAACCATCATTTTAAACCCTGTGGTAAAGGCAAGATAAGAGTATACAGAGTCTCATATGATGCCCATAGTTTTGTGGCTAATGTTTTTGATGATGATAGTGAAGCTGCTTCTGAATTTGTACCACTTAATAGTTTGCAGTGTGGCCAGTATGTTGCTTGTATGTATGAGAATGTGTGGTGGATTGGACACATACGTGAATTTTCAATTGAGGACAGGATGCACTTCACCTTTATGCATCGCCTCATAGCCCAGCCATCTTTCTATCTTTTGGCAGTAGTGAAAGATATTGCTGGTTCCCACAGGGTAGGGGGGTCTGAAAATTTACATTTTATGTAGAAATTTGTAGCTTCATCAGAGGGAAGTGAAAGAGGCTCAAATGAAAGCTCTACTCTTTCTGATTCCAGTGATATATATATTGTCTATAATATCATGAAAATTTTGTAAGTTAAATTCTAGGAAGACAAATATATTTATTATATAATATATATATATATAATATAATATATTGACTATAATATCATGCAAACATTTTAAGTGTACAGCTCATTAAAAATTACTAAGTGAAAGCCAAATTTTGACCTTTAATCTGGATTTCTGAAAGAGGCTCCTGCCCTGATGAGGGGGTCTTGGAAATTTTAAACGGTATTTATATGAGTTTATTAATCAAGGCAATTTGAGCATAGTAAAGTTTCAAAAAATCCAAGAACTAATGGTTCCTTTTTAAAAAATTTTGTGCTGATCTCACCTGGAACTCTGTAGCTACATAATACATATATCTATCAGTTATATAAAATATCTGAAGACAAATACCTAAATATTTTTATAATATATATATATATATATATAATAGGTGAGTGATATATATATTATATATATATATATAGCGTCGGGCGGGGTGACGCGGACCACTTTAGGTATAACTTAGTCTCCGACCTCCCTTAATGCCACTTTTGAAATTTTTTTTTTGTAAATCACGGCCCTATAGTCGGGATAAGCACACAAAAAAAATAATAATGTAATTCTAATAATAAAAGTTTTATTAAAGTTTTGATAAAGCTCATTCAGCCTGACCGTGGAGGGGTGAAGCGGACACCATTGATGGGGTGGGACTCGGACCATCTGTTTAATTCGTCTTTTAATTTTTAATTTCAATTTTTAATTTTAATTTTTCTTAATATTATAATTATTTATCATATTAAAAATTCGTAATAAGTAATAAAAATGTCAATAATGATAAATAAAAATAAGAATAGAAATAAGGTGGTCCGATTCACCCCTCCTCCGCCCAAAAATTTTGACAATTTTTTTGAATTCGTTTTTTTATTAAAATTTCATTTTTTTTAAAAAAAAAATTTCACAATATAAGTAACTTTTTATCATATTTAAATTAATTATAGTAATAAAAATGTCAATAAATAATACGTAAATACGAAAAAACAATGGTGGTTCCGAGCCACCCCCCATTCAATTTTTCGGCGGGGTTGAATCGACCAGTTAGGCCCCGTTTTGTTTGCCACTAATTACTGTTGGATCAAAAATTTACTTTGCCAGTTAAAGCTAATATACTCGAGTGTATACTTGAAAAAATTAATTAAATCGAATCCACAATTTTTCATTTTTTAACGAAGTTAAAAAAACTCACATTTTTCAAAGTGAAGTCTATTGCAAGGAAAATTTTGTCCCTAATTTCTACATTTTTCTAAAAAATATAAAAACTTTCTAAGAATTAAATATGATCTAAAATAAAATACTTGTAGTACTTACCGTATTTTGTATAACATATCTCGAAATTTTTTATTTATTTTTTTATTATTGTTTTATTTTATGTAGAGTGGACCGAATCACCCCTCCTAAAGAGGCGGGCCTGGTCAACCCGCGCCCGACGCGATATATATATATTATCTTATAATATCGAAATGAATAGAGAGATAAATTTTACAAATGTTGATTCAAATGTGATTGTGCATGTGGGTATAAATTATATAAAAAAAAAAATCAGTCGCTAACATGCGTGTTCCCTTAATTTAAAGAAAGACTTTTAGATATGCTAGGAGAGTGAAACATAGAGCAAACAAGTTATGATTTTGTGTTTTGAGGATAAGAGCTATGGAGGAGAGGCTGAAGGAGATAGGAATGTTTTCTGTAGAAACGCGATTTCCTCAGAGGGACATGCATAAAGTCACAAAATTTTAAATCTATTTGATCATAGGAGAACCAATAAATTCTTCATAATAGAGCACGGACAGGAGACCAGGGGGCATAACAAGAAAGTTAAGAAGAAAGCGTGCCATCTTGATATAAGAAAGCATTCTTTCAGCAATAGAGTTGTTAAATTTTGGAATGTTTGCCACAGGAGGTTGTTGAGTGGGCGGCGCGAACTTGATTGCAACATTAAGAAAAAGGTGTGGATAGGTATATGGATGGTGGGTATCTATTATAGTATATTTTAGACGAAGGCCCAAACTGGCAGTTCTTTTTAGTTACAGTAGCTGTAGTTATTAATGTTAGACTGCATGTGTGGCCATAACTAGTTATTAAGGTATGTGGATGGTTTTGGTATCATATATCATTTTTTTTGGACTAAGACCAAATTGGTGGATTTTTAGTTTCAGTAATTTGACAAGCCCTAGGGTGCTTTGGGATTTGCATGAGAGCATGTTTGGTTAGTAGGTTGACTGGACAGTCTAGATAGGCCCATTGTGCTTCTTATTGGTCTCTTATTTGCTAACTGTTCTTAAAGCTTTACTGGCAAAACCCTCCCCACAATCCCAGATAAACACATTCAAATTTTAGCAGACTACAAAATAAGCCATACCACAAAACCATAGCAAATATGAAAAAAAAAAAATACCCAATCCCACAGTCTCTACATAAAGACTAGAAGAACCACTAAGCAACAAAAACCACCATACCGAAAACAAAATAACGCCGCACACAAATGCACCTTCCTAAAAATTGATATAATGACAAACCAAACCTAACGAGCGAAATCCAATTTCCCTGCCAATTTCCCATGGACTACTTAAATATCGCCTATTTGTATAACTCCATTGAAATAATAATGCCAGATTTGAGTAAACACATCACGAGCATACCTGAATAGAGGTTATAAAAATAAAGTAGATTTTCAAAATCAAAAAATAAAAAAATAAAAAAAAAAAAAATAAAAAATAAAAAAAAATAAAAAATAAAAAAAAAAAATAAAAAAAATTAAAAAAATAAATAAATATAATAAACACGCTTAGCATATCTCCAAATGTTAGAATGACTGTCCACTGATCGTACTAATATCATTCTCAATATGCCAGAGTTTCCACAAAGGTTTCAACATATCATTTCATTGCATTTACGATACATTTAAGAATATCTTTCTTGGCAATGAGGAAGTGCAAAGTCATCTTTGGCAGTGGTAAATGATTACCTATTAACACTGTATAATAAAGTTTATATTTAAAATATTTTGAGTTATCTCAAAATCAAAAATGTAAGCAAAATATAACGAGGGTTTTTATGGAATAGCCTTGTGGTTAGTCGGTCTTTTTAAGCTTTGATCGCCTGTAGAACCTCTATGATCAAGTATTAATTCCTTTGCGTTGCTCTACATTAGCGTCCATCTCTTGCTTCTTTGAGACTTTAATTCATTATAAGTCGTGATATTTCTTTATATATTAAAGGGAGAACGTTAACGTATAAACTTTCAGCTTTTATGCGATTAGCACATTTATAAATAATCTTATTTTTTATTATCTTTAGTCGAGAATCTAATACTTTTGATATGCATACAGTAGGTCGGTGATTTTTTAGTGTTTACAGTTTACTTTTAATAGAATTTTATATTTACTATTTTTTCCTTTTTTGTACATTATTTTGAGGTATACTAATGTAAACAACGTTGGCATATTTTGAATTATGTCTTCCTAAGTCCATCTTTATTTAGCTTTACTTCTAGCTTCCAAAACTGATTAGCTTACTTTCGACAATCTCACTAGCTCATATAATACAGCTGAATCTGTTAAATCCTTATATTGGTTGGGATCCAACAGAAGTCCAAAGCTCTCACTCCCTCTTGACCATTTCAATAAACGTAACGATTATTAAAAATCCTACTCAATATTTTGAATTACTAATGTGACGACACCCTCTATCAGATAATTTACTTATGATAATAATATTTTATAGTCAACCATTACTGCCATAACACTTTCAATACTTCTCAGGCCCACGCCTAAAGAATAGATTTTATAATACGCAAGAACACTCATTGTTAATTATAGATATAATAATAAAAAAACAAAATACACATATTATCTATCAACATAATATAGTATTAAACACTCTTGAATAAAATTCACTAACTCGCTTAAAAGTGACTCTTCCTTAGTAATGCTGAATCTGGACTAACTACACGCAGAAAAAACATCTCTATGCCAATATAAGAGTTCCCTCTGGTCATAAAATTAGTCTACTTTCTTACCAAAGTTATATATATGCTAATGTTCTTGTAATTAGGAGACAAAATTCTTGTCTTTGTGACCCAGCACTGAATAAGTTACCTTTAAACGATGACAAATGATCTTAATCTATAATCTCATCTTATTCATTTTCTCTCGCTAGGTATGGATTGTAAAATAATATACTCCTAAAGTAGCCCACGCTGAAGGATCACACATCATCTTGCTCTATTTGTAAACTATTCCGTTATATCCACGTCTTGTAAGAATACCATATAAACCAATACATAATCCCTTTACCTATCCTTTCCACACATACCACCAATGAACAGTTCCTGTAAGTGATAATCTGGCAAGTCAAGCTCATCTTTCTATATCTTGAACATTTCCACTGCTTTCTATAAAGCGACAACATGTCTCACACCAAACACTGTGCAACCAGAAGTTTCTACGGAATTCTCACTTTCACATCGGAGCTAAAGTCAGACTCAGTATAGGTGAGTATAATTCTGATAACTAAGAGAAATAGTGTTCCTGAGCATAATAAGCACATACCGCTATTTCTGTGGTATCTCTGATGTTTCTTGGTAGAGAAGTCGCAGTACCATCTCCCTGTTATCTTTCTAATTATTATTCTCATTATGAGATGCTATACAGTAAACTTTTCCAGAACCTTTAAACCGCATGAGCTAGTAATGACTGGACGGCACAACTGAATTTATTGCTCTGATGACTCTATTTTCTTTAGTTATAAGTGTAGGCTACGCTAAGTGGAAGATTTGGGGAAATTACTTATAGGTCAATAGAGTTAGCTTAACAATTCCTACTGGTTGTAAAACATTATTGCGTTGTGTTCTAGTCATCTCATTGGAAAAAGTTTACTGAAGGTACGCAAACCAGAGATGCATTATAGAGAAGAACGATATAATCCTTAATCATTCATAAGAAAGACTAATCAAGGTAATTCGATATGACTCCAGGCATGGTTTCAGAAGGATTAGGTCATGTCAGACAAACCTTTTTAGAAATTTATGGAATACATTACTGACTGCATTGACCGAGGAGATCCAGTTGATATTGATATATTTAGGACTTTAGTAAAGTTTTGATAAGGGTTCCCCACATAAGGCTTGATGAAAAAGTTATTTGCAATGTGGATAGGTGGAGTGTACATGGTTGATTAAAAGAGTGGTTGCGGAAATAGTAAACAGTAGTGTACAAACCTAAGTGGGAAATAAATCATCATGGGAAATAGTGAAAAGTGGTGTCCCACAGGGTTCATTGCTGGGGCCACTATTGTTCCTCATATATATAAATGATTTAGACCAGGGACTTAAATGCAAGGTTTCTAAGTTTGCAGATGATACTAAAGTGGCCACCTCAGTTAGGATAGTGAAGGATGTATAAAGATTCAAAATGATCTTGATAAACTTCTTGGGTGGGCAGATAAGTTGGCCCAACAATTGAATTTTAATTAGTAAAAAAGTGAGGTTTTCCACCTTAGGTACTCAGAACGTAAAATTTTTACTACGATATGAATGGGGATTGGCTTGAGTCTGTGGAAACCAAGAAAAAGATTTAGGTATGATTATAAGCAGTAATTTGAAAGGTAGCTAATCAGTGTTTGGAAGCTAGAAATAAAGCTAATAAGATGCTGGGCATAATAAATCGCAATGTTGTTTACAAGAGCAAGGAAGTAATAAGTAAACTGTATAATAGCTATGTTAGGCCAGTAATAGAGTATTGTGCACAAGTTTGGGCCCCTTATTTAAAGAAAGACTTAGATATGCTAGAGAGAGTGCCAACGTGGAGCAACAAGGATGATTTCTGGGTTTTAAGGTAGAGTTTAAGAGCTATGAGGAGAGGCGAAGGAGTTAGAATGTTTTCTGTAGAAAGGCGATTTCTCAGAGGCGGACATGATACAAGTCTACAAAATATTTACATCTATTTGATAATACGGGGACCAATAAATTTTTCATAGTAAGAACATGGACAGGTGACCCAGGGGGCATTAATGAGAAAATAAGGAAAGACAGAAGCATTCCTCTTGATATTAAGAAAGGCATGCATTTCAGTAATAGGGTTGTTTTAAAATTTGGAATAGTCTGCCAGAGGAGGTTGTTGAGTGTTGACTGCGATTGCAACATTTAAGCAAAGGGTTAGATTGTTTATGGATGGGTGGAATCATATAATTATATGACGAAGCCAAATTGGCGAGTTTTTAGTTGTGATATAGTTTTAGTTAGATGGCATGGCTTGACCAAACTTAGTTATTAAATGCATGTGGATGGTTTGAGTTATTATTATTTATATATCATTAGTTTTGACTAAGCCAAATTTGGTGGATTTTAGTTGCAACAAATTGACAAGCCCTAGGTGCTTTGTGGATTTGCATGAGCATGTTTGGGTACTGGGTTGACTGGGACAGTCTCGATAGGCCCATGTGGCTTTTTACTGTCTCTATATTCTTAATGTTTCTTAATGTAGCCAAGGGCTTTTGTAAAATGTGTTCTGATCAAATCAAGACTATTTTTTTTTTTCTAAAAGGTCTTGTCTTTATCTCTGTTTTTTCCCCCTACTTTACACAAAAAAAATGCCATATTTTGTCGTATTCTTTCTTGCCAACCTAGAAGGACTCTTACAATTTTAAAATCTCTACACACCCTTTGGCTACTTGTAATTTTCATACTCGATATTGTGCAATAATTTATTTACATTCATGTCTTCTTTAGTTGAACTGGTCCAAAAGATTTCACAATTTCAGCTTGGAACCAAAATCTTCTGTTGTATTCTCACATCTTCACCAAAACATTGAATTCTCCTTGTATGAGCAACTGCAGGGTAAGTTCAGGTTTGTAGGGATCACCATTTTCTGTTAAGCTTGGGATATATCAAATCAACTGTATCATTCTCTCAAACATCTGGGGAAAGGATGGGTAGGTTATTACCATTTGCAATTGGTTATATAGCTGAGGGGAAACAGGGATACACTTTTTTTATGTTTTGATTTGTACTTGTCAACCTTAAAGATGAAACATAGCAGATATCAGGATTTTTGACCCTGTCCATACATTTGAAACTACATAAAACTCTTTTTATTCCTACTATTTTCCAAGAGTTTCAACCCTTCATTGTAAGTTGAAGTGCAAGGTACAATATACTTTCTATGAATCCCAAGACTCTTCTTTGCCACTATGATGAGCATCAAAATATGTGAAATAAACTTTGTCCATTATAGCTTGCCTCTGTTGGTCTTAGTGTGTTATAGCTTGCGTCTTATTCTTAAAGTCTATTATAACTTGCCTCTGTTATTCTTAAAGTCTATTATAGCTTGCCTCCCTCTGCTTTGGTAACATACCTATAACATTGTTTGAAAGGTTCATATGAGGTCTATGAGCAATCATTTCACAGCAATGTAATTCAATACAACCACAACTATGAGATTCCCAAAAATACTTGAAATAGATGCTCCTTGCAAGTTTATTTGATTTTTTCCTTCAGGATTCTCAACACAATATAATAAACAAAATATTCCTTATTTGTTTATTAATAATGTTACAACAATATGTATGGTACATTATTTGTTAATTTATAGGTAACTCATTTTAGTATAGCAATACTTTATATTAATAGATTTCCCTGTATTAATATCCCTGTTACTGAAAACTGTACATAATGGAGAAAAGCTAATTTTTGTACATAGGTATTTAAAATTAAAAATATTTTTATAATAATTTATTATATAGGTACCATACTTATTTTTTAAGAGAATATTATTTCATAAGAGGAAACACTTTAAATTTATATTTATTATTGTGTGTTTTGAAGAATTTTATGAAACTATTATTTTCTATATCTGAAGCAGAAATTATAAATTTCTAATTATATATCTTTATTTTTCCATTAATAGGAATCTTTATTATTTATATAAGTTGTTCAAAAATAAAAATTTAAATGTGTGCAAATCATTAACAGGATATATTCTTATTTATGGCAGCTTTATTTGTTCCTAATGTCTAAAAATATTAAATTAAGTCAGTAAAAGGAGTTGAAAATGGGCATGTCAAACCTTCCATTGGCATGGGGAGATGATGCCCCAGAAACACTAGAACACCATTGTGCAAAATCAGTTGCATCAAATCCTGAAACAATTTGTGAACGTTTTGTTGATAATGGCTGTTGGGGTTTTGAAACAAGGGGTTGCATTACTATGAAATTTGTTGAAAAACTTACAATATCTGGCAGAACTTGCGTCCACATTAAACTTAGTGCATGAATTTTTAGCAATATTTGAAGACCTGTCAAAACACAAGATACGAAGAGGCATCTGTAAAAAACTCATCAGTAACAGACGAAGGTTTACGAATTATTTTAACTCACAAATTATTAGAATTAGACATTAGCAATTGTAGAAAGTTAACCAAAGTTTCCTTTGATAACATAAATCTTTATGGAAATGATTTGATTTCTCTAATTTTAAGTAAAAATATTTTAACTTTATATGATCAAAGAGGAAGATTCCTGGATCTATTCTTCAAAAACAGGGAATATGTTTTTAATACTCGAAACTTCGAAGACTAGTGTTCGGGACTGTCGATATCTAAAAGATTTAAATTTTTTATAGTACCTTACTAAGACCTTTAAAACAGTTGACATATTTAGATTTATCAAATTGCTATTTTTTGGATGATTTGTCATACATTAAACATCTTGGTCATCTCATTACTCTCATTTTGCACAATGTGGAAAATATTCAAGAAGCTATCCCAGCAATATGTAAATTAAATAATTTAAGTAAGTTTATATTATATATATATATATAATATATATATATATATATATATATATAATATATATATATATATATATATATATATATATATATATATATTTATATAGTATATATATATATATATATATATATATATATTATATACTATATATATATATATATATATATATATATATATATATTATATACGGTGTTATATATATATATATATATATAGGTATATATATATATATATACTATATATATATATATATATATATATAGTATATATATATATATATAATATATATATATATAATATATATATATTATATATATATATATATATATATTATATATATATATACTATATATTATATATATACGGTATATATTACTATATATATATATATATTAAATATATATATAATATATATATATATTATATATATTATATATTGTGATGCACCGATACCGTGGTATCGGTATCGTTATCGGTGGTATCGGCCGATTTTTGAGGTATCGGTATCTTAATTTATTAAGTACCAGTATCGGTATTGGTATCGGTATCGGCAACAATATTGCGTATACATATACGGAAACGACACATTTTACGTCTTTAAAATTGATTTTCGATATATATATATATATATATATATATATATATATATATATATTATATATATAATTATTCATTAATATATAATAATATATATATAATATATATATATATATATATATATATATTATATATATATATATATATATTATATATATATATTATATTATCACCTATCGTGATTGCTGAAGGGCGGTGTTGGTAGTTGAAAGGTTTTGAGCTTATCAACACCATTCACGGAAAGCTAGATTTGAAAGGAGGTTTTCAGCACATTGCTATTAGACGAAGAGAATTTAAAAATTTCTTCAATGACTCGACGAATTCGAGAAGGGTAGCTTCACCCTTTCAGGAAATTAAAAGTTTCAAATTTATTTTTTTTTTTTTTTTGATTTATATATATATTGTATATATATATATATATATATATATATATATATATATATATATATATATATATATATTATAATATTATATATATATAATATTATATATATATCGCAATTTGTCTGATAGTTGTTCCTTATCTAATCTTACCTACTGTATGTTGTAGTATAGGCTTTTTTCGTTTTTATTGTGCTTTACGAACGTAAGGAAATGCTCGAGGTTGGCGTTCGTTTTTTGTAAACCGCCAAATCTGTAAAAAAATGCTTAACAACGTTAAGGAATTTCCTTAATTTTATAAGTTGCTGTTTCCTGTGATTGCGGAGAATTTAGCACGTTTTCTTACGAAAATGTGTAAACAAAAAAAAATGACGGCGTGGTCACGCCATTTTGAATTGATCAATATTTCATTCAATAAAATCAGCCTTAAATCTAATTCTTCCAAAATCGATAAACTCCATCACAATAGTGATCAATTTTTTGTAATATAAACCATTTGTTATTTAGTTTATTTCTGTTTTATCCGAAATCGACCGAGCTCCACACAACAGCTGCATTTCCAATTGTTTGCAAAATAAAAGTAAACCTCGCAAGAAATTTTGTTCGTTTTTGCACGAAATTCAGGCAATAGTACAGGCAATCAAGTGCCAAAGAAGTCTTATAGATATTAAGTGTAGGTTTAAATGTTTTTATACAAAGATTCCAAAAAAAAATATTTTTAAGTTCACCTTTAGAAGCATTTGAAGAATGGAGAATTTTTTGAAGAGATATACGGTGACCTATTGAGGTCATAGTGATCTCTGACAGCAAAAAATTCTCTGGTTGAGAGTTGGGGAGATTAGTTCGAAAGGGAAATGCCCATGGTTGAAGGCTTCGCATTCTTTAGGTTGTAGAAAGTTGACCTTACAAGTCAATGTTACAGTTGGCCATATTATTTGTTAAACGATGTGTGACTTAAGTTCATGGGGATGCTTTTTTAATCTTAAAGAAACTGTCAATTGAGTTGTTGCTAATAAAAGATATAAGAAACTTGCATTGTGGAAAGTTTTTGTTTAAGATATTTCTAATCTGAAAGTGAAGAACATTGGAAAGGGGTTCAATGCAGGAAAGCCGAGCCATAAACAAGAAGTTTAGGAACATCATATGCAGTAGTATTTTTAGGGCGATAAGTGTTATCGAGAAAACGTGTAAACAAGTTTATCAAAAACGCTAGAGGGATAAGGGCTAAACCAGAAAATTTACAGAGATAGGTGATTTCTTTCATACAAAAATTTCCATCAGAAACAAAATAAACAAGGGCTTGTGGTATGCGGGACCTAGACCCTGCATTTTATGATTAAAATGAGATAGAAATACAGTATTAGTAAAGTATTAGTGGGCTTGCGATAAATAGAAGTAGCAAGTCCACTAACATTTACATGGGACTAATTTCTTTAGTTCTATAAATTAATGCATATTTGTAGTAATACGAAGCGTTTGCGATAGAATGAATTTTTGGTATTTTTCTTTGCTTTTAATTTAGACCGTTTCGTTTTTGTCTTGTATTTGTGCTTACGCTCGATAAGAAATGCTCACACAGTTTTATTAGTAATTTCCTGTTTCAGGGTTCACACTTTCTTGAAAGAAAGTCGGAAAAAAATCAGTCAGGGAAGGTCAGGGAAGCGTTTTTAAGATATTCTGAAAGTCAGGAAAATTCCAAAAAAGTTCGGGAAAATTTTAAAATTTTAAAACATATGAAGAATGATCCATGCGACCAACTTACATATTTTGATATTATATTTTTTCCTTAATGTATAATTGTGGAATGAGAGATGTATTTTGATAAGTGGAATGTAAAGGATGGGCGAGAACGACATCCCATGAAATCTACTTCTATTCTGTTTTCTTCTATTTTTAGTTCACTATTACCTACTATTCTTCTATTCTGTCCGTAGAGGTGGTTCCAAGTTCATCCTTTTGATTGAAAGTGATTGGTATATGGATGTGTTTTAGACTGTATGACTTATGACTTAATCTTGTTTATATCTTTTTCTTTTTAGGGTTTTATACTTTTGAGTTTTTTTTTTTTTTTTTTTTTTTTTTTTTTTTTTTTTGAGGTTTGGACGAAGTGATTTGGGATTTTTGTTGCAGTTGACAGCCGAAAATCACTCAACACCAAACCATTACAAAATGTTTTCTGTTCAAACCAAAGATGTATTTCTAAAATGCAAACTGGCTTTTTTTTTAAAATGCTTTCCTTAGAACGTGAATCATTTTATCACGAAAGTTCCAAATGTCAGCCCCACTTGGTCCATTCCTTTACATTTACCAATGTCTCATACTAAATTATTTATGGAAAGATTCTGAAGTCCAGGTAAAATGGCCTTGCTACAACAAAACTAAGCTTTTTGTATTTAGATTTACATTGACAAAGACAATTTGCGTTGATGTAAAAGGTATTTAATCTTGGATTTCAAACAAAAAAAAACTTCTAAAAGAAGTTCATTTCGAATGGAAAGTAATATCCTAAAATTCAAACTTGAATGCCAAGACTGTGCCAATCAAAATGACAGAAAAGATATTAGAAAGATGTCCTCTGAAATAGTACAAGCCTGTCCCAAGGGCTCTCATCATTTGAATCCTAGTATAATTTTTCATCAGCCAGAACATGGGAAACAAAGATTTGCGTTATTGCTAGAGGCATCGTACACCAATAACCGAATCACAGATTCTGTTGCTGATAAAGCAAAAGCACAATACATTCTACTTTGCAGTGAAGCTCACTCTACCCTTGAATTAAAATTCAAAATATTTTTGGATTTGGTGACTGTCCTTCTTAAGAGACTTTGATGAGTTTGTTTCTTCTAATAGATACCTGTGAATCAATGTTACGGAATTGTGGCAAATTATTAAAATAGGACGATATTTTCCCATGGAAATGCGACAGTGAAAGGAGGGTTTTCTGTAAATAAAGCAATTTTAGTAGAGAATCTGAAAGAACATAGTCTGT
>JABUQX010115177.1:0-5000 GCA_015478945.1 Trachelipus rathkii
TACTTTCAAAACGAGGAAAATCCTTCACAGAGAGTACTTTACTTGGTCTTCAATGTGGTTCAGGGGATGGGGTGTGAGAACAATCACTCTCACCCAATATGCTAGGATTGGCGCTGCGACGGTCATTTCTATTTATGGTATGATTTTTATTTTTTCCATCATTTATTTCATTTAGTTCAACATCTACATGATGTATGGAAATTCCAGACTGTAGAATATTTAAATTTTGAGTACCAGTCCTGTTTCTTGTCGAAGTAATAGTTATAATCTGAAAAATTTTTCTGACAATCCCAAAGGCCAGATTTACGGACATTAGGCTTATCCTATTAAGTATCTTTATTTAATTAAAGTCTACACTTAGTTAGTAGCCTATTTAGTAAAAGGCTATATTAGAGTTTAGTACAGTAAAATTTTGCAGTTAATTTTTTTTTTTTTCTTCACAATGTCTTAGCTATGCCTCACTTAAATAAGAATTTTGCTTCACTGTTTTATTAGTTATTTTATAGTAAAAGTACTGGACTCACTTCAATTACACTAATACCATATAGCAAGCTTATATTGTAAATTGTTAAAATAAAACAATTTATTTATAAAAATTAGCTTGTAGCATTAATTTTGGTTGTAGTCTTTGTATATAGTATGTAAGTTACTAACAAGCTCTAGGGTACTTTGTGAATTTGCATGAGCATGTTCAGTGATTGGTTCTAAGGGCTTGACTGGGACAGTCTCAATAGACCCAAGTGGCTTCTTACTTTACTTCTTTATGGTATATTTATATTAAGTGATTGGAAATTTACCTTTGTCCAACATGGAGTATAGATTGAAGACTTAGATTTCTGATAAGTGTTTCATCATCTTTTGCCATTGCCTATATGAAATTTTCGAGTAGAAAACAGAAAGCATTACCTCGGATGTTCTATGCAATGGCTTTCACATCACTGTATGTGAGAAGATTGTCTTGTGAAGGCAGAGAAGAGGACGCGAGGATCATCATGCAGTTTGAATGATGCCTTTATTTCGAACCAAATAGGAGCATAAACCTGAACAATAAATTGAACCAACTTTTTCAAACAAGTTTGGTTCTTTGTCCCTTGTGTACAAACGCAGAAGCCTTATGGCAAGAGTTAACCACCTAGCATGATTCAGTGGACCAATTTTATAACCAGGTCATCTCTCATCTACTTTACCAGACCTAATCCCCTTGCAATACTTATACAAAAGCCTTTGATCATGACTAAGGTCTTTTAGCACTTTCTCTTGCATGTATCCATCAGTAAATGGAGTTTCCACAGCTTCAAATGTTACCTGAGGGATATCCTGGAGATTTTCGGCACATCTTTGCCCAATTGACCTGCTAAAACCTTTTGGCCCAGTTGTAACATTGCCCATTTTTCTGAAAATAGCTCTTAATGGCAGCTCATTCTGATATAGTGCACATCCAATAATATGCAGTTTCCTTCCCAATAATTCTTTTATTTTAACAACTAAGCCACTCTAATGACCGGTATTAATTGCACTATTATCAAGAAGTATAGCTTGGATACTGTCAATGCTATCATATTCCTGAAGAACATAGTGTCTCTTGAGCAAGTACATCACCGGTGGTGCCAATAGTGGGGACTGTTCTATGGGTCAAGAAGATTTTCCATCTTCACTTATTTTTTTCTGATTGCACTCCTTCACTAACAACTTTTACTTGTGCTTTGGCCCTGTCTTATTTGCACTTCTCAATCACAATTTTACTGATGTCAATATCAGGTTTTAGTAGGTGTTTGATATTATGTAACAAAGCTTTAGCAAGAGCTGCACCTAGTCTTGAAAAACATTCTCCTCAAATGAGTTCCATTGCATATCTGGGGAACTTCGTTAAATTGTAGACTCTTGATGTTATCTTTCTCGGTTGCCATTCATGTTCTTCCTGAATTAAAATGAAACACACATCCTTGTAGTTTGTAATATAAATATTGCTTTGGTCGAATATATTGATTTATTAGTTACTGTATTTAACATAAGATGAAAGTAAATATTACAAAAAAACTTACCTTGCATTTAGATCCTTCTATATGTTCAGGTAACTCAGAAATCATGGAAGATCCTGATAGCTGCTCAACCTGTTCTTGAGCAGGTTCTTGTCCCTGTTTATGTTTAGTCTTTCTTTGATGTTTGACAGTGGCTTTATCCACTGAAGACAGCTGATCTGTTCCCTTGGGTCCTATTTTAGATCTTTGATTCTGTAAGCATGCTGTCTTCACGTGGTACCTTTGCACCTCGAGAACAAACGCTTATAATATGTAATTGAACATAGTGGTCAATCAAACAGAGTATGCATGAATGACTGCAAGGTACTGTATCCAAGGAACAGTAGCATGCAGAAATATTAAAAAGCCTGTTTAGTTTTGCATCTAGATTGTTTTTGGCATGTGTTTTACAATGCTTGCGATTAATATCATTCACAAGACTAAGGTCTTTTATTTTTTTATCTATTGATTTATCAGTAATCACAGGTAGTCTTGGGTTCATTGTAGACCAGGGATGGCACAAAAAAAATCAAATGAAAAAATCAATTGATTTTTTTACTTGATTTTTTTCATTAAAAAATCATGATTTTTTGGATTTTTTGGATTTTTTATTTTTTTTGTATATTCAAGTGATTTAACTTCAATAGAAATAAAAAATTAAAATAAAACTATATATATTATGAAGTTTTTAATATATTCAATGTTCAACAAACTATTGGCATTGTAATCCGTAAGTCTGTAACACTCTTTAGTGTTACTGTTTCATTGTGTCCATAGACTATAAGGTTCTTATTTTAAAATTTTGAACCTATATCTAGGGCCTAGGGTTAAAAATTTAAAATTAATGCCAGATGCGAACTAATTATCTATATTGTTTTTGTATAATGTATAATAGATGTTAGGCCAGTATTTGAATATTGGCTATAATTTTAGCCCCCTTAAGAAAAAACATAGATATACTATCATTGGGTCTATTTACTCATATACTATATTATATATATATATGATATATATAATATAATATATATATTATATATAGTATATATATATATATATAGTATATATATATCTATATATATATATATATATATATAACTATTATATATAATATAATTTTTAATATATATATATATATATATATAATGATATATTATATATATATATATATATATATATATATATACTATATATATATTATATAATATATATATATAATATATATATATTATATATATATATATATATATATATATATTAATATATATATATATATACTATATATATATATATATATATATATATAATATATATATATATATGATATATATACGGTATATATATATATATTAATATAATGACTATATATATATATTATAATATTATATATATATAATACTATATATATATATATAATAAGTATATAATATAATATCATATATATATATATATAATTAGGGGTGTACCGGAACTGAAATTTCCAGTTCTGGCCGGAACGGATTAGCGCGGATCACAAAAAAAACCGGCGAATCCTGGGCAATGAATTTTAAGGTTGATAAGTAGCTATAGTAGTAACGAAGTGTAAAAAAAAAAATATTTTAACTATTTATTCAAAGTTTTTACATTTAGTACAACGGCACTTCATGAACATATGGAACATCATCATTGAAGGGAATATCTGGAAGTCAAAAAAATTTTAATTGTAAAAGAGAGAGTCTTGTATTTTCTAGGAACAGGGGAAACCACAAAGAGCAATATAAATCCAAGCCGTGAGATAAGTGAGTTTTGAGGAGAGTTTTTCCCCAAAAAGATTTGGCATTTCAATGACCCCAAATCACAGAAAATAAGGAATTTTATCTCAATGAGTAACCAGCCATTCCCAATCACTGAAGAGCAGGGATTCATAAGACTTAATTTCCAATCTTCACAAAAATATCTTATTCTTAGTAGAAAATATTTTGTAGAGAAGATTACCAACTTCATACAGGAAATTATGATTAGCAGTATTCGAGAAGTTTTCTAAGGCTGATCAGAGATATCATTTACTATAGATATATACAGAAGCTAATAACTCAAATGATCTTTATTTCTTAACAGCTGGCAACTCTGGCTTACAGCGACTTAAAAATGTGACTGTGTACGTCAATTGCAAGTATTCCCAAGTTCTCATTCTGGAATTAAAATCACTATAAGTTTTAATATGATGAATAATTGGGAAATCCCCTAACAAAATCATTTGATCCTTCGAGAGGGAGCATAATAACATGAAACTTGGAACTAATTTAGCAGGATACACAAGTTTTTCTTGTTTAATTCATAAACTTCAATTTGTATTAAAAGATGCTATTTCTCAAGAACAGTGTGATTTAATTAAAAAATGTAGGAATATTTTACACATTTCAATCATTCCAGTTTTAAGCTGTAATGAACTAAAAATACCAAGAGACTTGGATCCACATCTGGCAAGCCCCCATTTATGCCAATTCAGGATGTTAATACAAGGTGGAATAGAACATATTTGATTCTAGAAAGAATGAAATGTTTGACAAAGACTCTCTTGCAAGTTATATTATAGAACAATCAATCATTTACTCTTGGCTGCATAAACTGCGCAAGATACTTGAAAAAATTCTACCGAGTTTTGTAACCATTTTCTCATGTTTATGGAAACAGAAAGGCAAAATCAATTATATCATAAATTATTCTCCATATTTGAGCTCTCCAGCATATCTCTCAAACTCTGAAGATGACAGGCAGAGTTCAGACTTAAAAGAAGAGCTGAAGAAGGCATTAGAGTTTAGATTTATGATTAAAAAGAAAAAGGATCAATAGATATATATCAAAACAAGATAATGTTTTAAGTATGTAGTAGACCCAAGGATACCAAACTGAACTTTATTTTCTAGAATAAGAGAATTGAGTTAGAAAAATGGAAGCTTGAAGAAATATGCAAATAATTGAAGTTGAAAGTGATAATAGTAGTAG